>MU224554.1:1715618-1737747 GCA_018584345.1 Thuja plicata
GCTACAACTGGAACTATTTAAGCATAGTTGATGCTTGTATTGTTCACTGTTGAGAATTCATTGTAACATAACTATATTTATGATTGTATGAGCAGTGTTATCATTATACCTTTAATAGGGTTTTGTATTCCTCTAACAAGGAAATGTCCTAATGTAATATTCAGATCCTAATAGGGATAGGTCTCCTAACATGGACACAATACTTTTAGTACATATTTGTTGGTACCATCCCCGCCGGGGTTTTTCCATGGTCATGGTTTCCTTGACAATAATTCATGGTGTTATGAGTTATGTGTTGTGTGCTTATGTTCTTTTAATTTTGTTAATTATATGGTTAAGTTAGAAATTATTAAGTTCATGTTTAAAGTGATGTAATACTGATTCACCCCCNTTCCCCCCCCCCCCCCCCCCTCAGTATTACTTAAACCTAACAATATCATCTTTGTACTTCTATACTATACCGGTTGGGGTCCGTTCTCTCTCATGCATTTGTTTCTAGTAATCTTTGAAATAACCCCACATATTATTATTAAAGTTATTTCCTAACATCCTTATGCATTTCTTAATCTGTACTATTGCAGGTCTATCAGTCGAGCACTAAATTTTACCAATACTAGGGAAATGATTTCGCAGGTAGAAAATATACATACTAATAGGGAACCATACCTGAAATATTGCTTATTTTCCTTCTTGATTCTCTCCATGTTCACAAAGAGCTGACTTCTCATGATCTCACATAGGTCATACTATGGATTCTCTTTCACCATCCAATATGCACCATGAATACCATCACCGTGCACACTGTTAATCAACTCAATTGATATACTTTATAATCGATCACCATAGAAGAAAACTTTACCTCAATATCTTCAATTTCATTGATCTTCATGGCACACTAATCTTGTTTTGACTTCATTTGGCGAGTGACTACACTAGCAGAAATTATTCTCAAAATGGGTACATCAGCATATGCACACAACCCTGTCACCACATGAATAATCTCTTTTATAATCTTATGCAGTTTTTCCAACCAAAAAAATTGATCATGATCTCAACTCAATGCATATCTTATCCAATCATATTCAAATTCGTCAGGTAGGTCAACAACATATATGAAACCCTTATCTATTAAGTTATTATGTTCTTCCTTCAAACTAGCGCCATCACACAGTTTGGTATGTGTATTGAAAATAGCATTGAAACCAAGCTTATCAATCTTATAATGAATAAACGATCTTATATCTTTAGTAAATAACATGCCATGATGTATCAAGGACAAGGTGCCAATGGGATTATTTTCTACCACCTTTAGTGGATGCAATTTGAATACTCTCCTTGGCTCCTTAGGTTTCTTGACCAACACGGGGGTGTCCATAATGCTAACTATGATCAACACAAAATAGAACCTCCAGAACATAAAAATATAGTGCTTTAGTTTGTCGCTAGGTGTTCTTCAAAATACTGCTTCACTTCAAGAACAAAATCACTACCTTCAATTCACAAACACTTCGAATCACTTTAGGATTGCTTAGGAAAAACACAAAAGTCCACTACTTAGCTCGTAGAATGCAATGTGACAAATGACCTTCACTTTTACCCTTATAATGTCTCATTTCTAAGAAATAAATGCAAATGGTCAAATGGTACCTTTAACTAGTTACAACCAGTTAGAACATAAAATGTCACTATGCTATAAACAAAACCATTATGTGGTCACATAGAATCATATATAATACAAGATTCTTCGTCAGATTCTTTCATAATATCAATAGGCATAAAAATATGTTGATAAATTGTATCCCCTACACAAATTAGGGGATAAGTTATAGATCTTGCTTGATTTTCTCTCCTAAGCCAATAGCTTTGACTTGGTTTGATGATGAATTCTTTGAATTACCTAATGTTGTGGAGCTATCTATCAATTCAGAAGATTTTTAATCACCTTTCCTAACCCATGTTTCCTTCATCCTCTTTCCAATTCCTTCAACATATACAATCTTCTTTCCATTTTCAGTAACATGCCTATTCATCGGTTGACATACAGTGTTATTCTTCTTAGCTCTGCAAAACCTAGCAAGATGTCCAATCTTATTAAAATAAAAATAGGCCATACCGATTTGTCTTGAGAGTCTATAATTTCCTCTACAAGTTTTCATCCTATAATTCACTATTGTGTATCCAAAATTATGACAAATAGAACAGGTGACATTAAATTGCCTCTCCCTTTGGTAAGGGCTTTCCTGGTTCAAAGGTGGCCTTTGATTGTTGATTCTACCCCTACACCCATTAGCCTTATGACCATACATTTTACACTGATAACAATTACCTTGGAAAAAATTATTTTTAACATTATAACCATCATATCTACCATTAGAATTTTCAAATATAGGAACAGGTGGGTTAGGTTTAGACCTACAAACATTAGTTGTATTTCCTTCCTTGTGGAAATTGAAACATACCAGTCTATACTTCCTCTTACCAACTTTTTTGTTGTTCACCTTGGGTGCTGACTCTCCTTTTGAATGGATCTCCTTTGTACCTGATGATGTACCGACTTCAAATTTAGAAAACCCTAATCCTTTTTTTCATTATTCCTCCTTTGACTTGAGAGTTGTTCATCAAGTTTATCAAAACACTTGTTGAAATTTTCCAATAGATCATTGGTTTCCTTAAGTTCTTCTTTCATCTTTTCATTTTCCTTCCTCATATTCTCATTTCCTCTTATGGCATTATCATTTTATTCATTTGTATCATGTAGGTGCTCACGTAAAACAACAAATTCTTGTTTAGATCTAAAAATTTCTTCCATCTTGGCCTTCAAGGTGTCATCTTTATCTTTGAGAGAATCTTCAGTAACCTTCTTAGCTTCATCTGCAACTTTCCTTACTTATAAATCTTCACCCATTCTCATTAAGAAGTTTTTAGACTCCCTTTGCATGTTCTTCTTTTCTTGCTTCATCTTTTCCATCACCTTATGCGTGTCCTTGTTGTCCTTAGCTAGGTTCTCATTATCCAAGCCCACAGCTTCTACCTTAGATTCATTAGATCTATTAACCAACTGATGGTAATGGTGATGAAGACCGAGTTCAGAAGAATAAAAGCAAGTAGAATGGTTAGATCAGGTGTTAGCTTTTCATTGATGTCAAACAAGTGATTTATCATTTATATTAAATTTTAATATTAATCAGAGAGGAACTTAATCGGAAAGATAATAAAGATCATAAAATAATAAGGAACTATTGGTATAATTATTTTTACTTAACATTTGATGTTGTTAAGTCAGTAAAAAAAAGATGAAGTTGGTAGAGGGAACAAGATACTTACCGAGAAGTGAAGTGTTAGTCAATCGAGCAAAGAAAAGACAGTCACCATGCAAAACTGACAATCAAGAAAGGTCAGTTACTGAGAATGGTTTATAACCGAGCAACTTTAGTCACTGAGTAAAGATATTCACCAAAGTCACCAAGAACGGAATAGAGAATGAACAGATATTGGATTCAAGGAACAAAATTAATGTAATGTGAAGGCTTAAAGATCAAGAAGATGCTAAGTATGAAGGATAATTTTTTTACAAGGTCTAAAGTCATGAAAAGTCAAGTTCAAAATCAGTGATGTAGATTAAGTGAAAAAATAAAGTTGCGAGTTCCAAGAAAAATTGCAAGTTAGGAGGCAAGGTTAACCACCTAACCAAGTTACAAATACATTGTATCAATTTATTTGAGATGATCAAATGGATGAATGCAATTGAGGGAAAACCTAATCAATCAGATTAAGAGGAAAAAAGAAGGCCTATATATTAAAGATTTTTTATGATTGTATAGTAAAAAAATGGAAGCACTTCCATGGTAGAATAGTTTAGCCTTCTAAGTTAGTGGTTTGGGGTCATATCAATAACCTTGAATGGGTTCCTGATCTAGACCTGGCTTTCCTCCTATTCTGCCCCTACTTCCACTTCTTTCTAACCTGATTTCTGCATTCTAGACTACAGACCTGAGATTCTAGACTTCAAGGTCAGGGTCGACATTTTGGGTCTATGTCAACCTTGATCCTAACCTAGGTCAACATAAACCTTGACCCTGACCTAGTTCAAGGTTGAAATCAACCTTGAGCCAGGGTTCAAACTTCAGGGTCTTACAGTTTTCGGATGTCGGTCTTTGCAAAAGTTATTTCCCACTTCCGGGTCAGCTGTTTCGGGTTCCGAAGCATCGATTCCTAAATTATATTTAACATAGGTCCTCTCCTAGGGGTAACGGATTTAATGGGAATTTAATTATTCTATGTAGGTCTCCTTAGAAGATTTTGCCCTAATTTCATATAAAAGGGAGCTTTCTCCTCTCATTTTCTCTAAGTCTTCTAATGGTGATCAATCATTCTCAAACTATCTTCAAGTGCAATTCAAGAAAGCATTCAAGAAATATTTCAAGAAAACATTCATCCATTCTCAAGAATTCAAGCATCCATTTTCATGAAGGAGTTCCATTAGAGGCCATTGAAGGATTCAAGCTACATAGTGCCCTTTTTGGTGATCTCTCCATCCACCTTCTTCTAAGTTTCTTCCAATTCAAGAACCCATTCAAGATTTAGTGTTGGAGATCAACAATAAATTGATTGAAGACATCCTGCATCCTACATTCTAGATCTATTGGTGCATACATACTTGTGGATTCAAGGATTCGAATCCTCCACAAGGACTTTTACAAGAAAGATGAATTTATGCATTTACTTTGTTTACTTCTACAATTTCAATTACATATATTTGAGGTTAATTCCAAAACTGGGGTTTGACCAAGAAAAACCCCTCCCCCATAACAAAAAAATCTCTTTTTCTTGCAGGTACAGGTTTGGGGCTGTGAATTTGGACTCAGATCTAGATACCCTTTTCAACAAACTTTTGGGATCTGCGAACATATTTTCTGTCGGACCTCTGCAGGTTAAGGTCTACATTATTGGGTCAGGGTTGACCTCACCCCTGACCTAGGTCAAGGTCAACCTCACCCCTGACCTAGGTCAAGGTTGATCTCACCCCTGACCTAGGTCAGGGTCGACATTTTTGGGTCAGGGTTGACATTTTTGGGTCAAGGTCCACCTTTTTCATAAGGAAAAATTAGAACAGAAAATGATTTCTGGGTTTTGTTCGTCTTTGCATTTCCTTTCTGGATCATACTTCAGATTTTCCAGAAACACTCTACAAACTTCAAAAAATAGAATTCTTTGATCTGTAATATTTCAAGGTTAGTGCATTCTTCCTATCCATTTCTATTCAAATCCTTAAGCATTCTAAATCTATCACACATTCATCCCTTTCCATAAAATAGGGAATTTAAGACTTTCCTCTTTGCTCTCATTTCCAAATGATTGATTCATTTGTGTATTGATCCTTTTTGGGTTGATCAATTTGGATCTTTCCTTTGTGTATCTTGGGATTGAAGAGGAATATCTATCTTTTCCCCATTTATTTCAAATGTTACATTTCTTATGTTACACATTGTTATATGTTACATTTTATATCTTACAATGATTATATAGAATTTTTGGCAAAGTAAATAGTTGAAGAACTCTCGAGCAGAGTAGTGAAAGAGTTGGATAACCTGTCCAGAGGAGAGATAAATGAGTTGTTGGTGCTAGTAAGTTTTAGAGAGCAAACAAAGGATCTAATCAAGAAAATTATAGATGGAGAATCATAGGTCACATTAGTACATTGTTGCTTACTAATATTTGTAACAAAAAATATCTTAACCAAGTGGACCTAACAAGTATTTTTGTAAATCCTTGAGAAATGTAACATTCTAGAATTAATGTTTAAGCCCTCTAACCAGGCCACTCCTAACAGGGTGAAGATCTTAACAGGTCTAAGGTAAATCCCCTAACAGGGTCACATCTAACAAATGTGTATTGTAATCTTTAACTAGATTGTCTCTTAACCGAGCATACTTCAAAAGAGTATTTCATTTTTGTGGGTCATAATTCCCACGGAGGTTTTTTCCAAATTGGGTTTCCTCATTAAACATGGTGTTTCATGTGATGTGTGTTAACTGTGAATTTTATTTGATTATGTCATATGATTTTTATAAAGTTTTTGAAGATTTAACAAGTTTACAAGTTTTGGTTGCTACTGTTATTTGAATCACCGAGTTGAAACAAAGGTTTAGATTTAAAAATTAATAAGGTTTAATATTTTCTGATTCACTCCCCCCCTCTCATTAAACCATATTTAGTAGGGTAGTCTAACAAGATCAACTCTTCTCCAATAGGTGTTTGATGAGATCTTGAATATCACTCAATTATTCAACCAACTCTTGTCTCTTATCCCTAGAGATCTTAAACCAGTCTTTAAGTTTCTCAATTATATCCTTAGCCTCTACAAGTTGCCTTCTTTCAAACTCCATGTCCTCCTTAAGGATCCCACCCAAGTTATACTTCTTCAAGGGAACTAGGCTCTGATACCAATTGTTAGAATATAGAAGCATTGAGAGGGGGGTAAATCAGTGCAAATAAGAAATGCACTAAGTCAACAGATAATCTAATAATGCTTTTCACCAACTTGTAAGCAATGAAACATGAAAGAGTAACTATGTAGTAGAAGTAAAACAATTCAAACATCCACAAAGTATAACACGTAGCACCACTATTTTTATCGTGGAAACCCTTGTAAGAGGAAGAAAACCATGATGGGGATGACACCCACAATTCTCTTCACTCTAATAAAGGAGCGCCATGTTAGGAGCTTACAATACCCTATTAGGGGCTCACCCAGTTAGATGTGACTAGTACCTTGTAAGAAGTAAAAATAGACCTCGTAGGATCTATCTTGCTAGATGATTTACAACTCCTTTTCAGAAAACACCCTATAATGGATGTATACAAAAGACCTGTTAAAGTCCACCATGTTAAGGGATTTAACCTGCTAACCTATTAGAGTTATCCTTGAGCAATGAACACAAAATACTGATCTCAAAATGGCACTGCTTGCATGTAAGATCCAATTCAATCTATAATTGCAACCACAAACAACATGATCAACAAACCTAAATCACATGATTTAGTTTGCATTTATACCACTGTTCTTAAGTTGCTTAAAAATTTAAAAAAAATACACAAGTTAGTCCATCACATTGACTAGCCACATGAAAATCCACACCAAACAAACCTAACATGTCAGCCCAAAATGTAATACAAATATCTATTACAAAATACCGATATTTACTTAACTGCCTTGACCATCTAATCAACATGTAAAATTAGTAACTCAATTGGTTCACCCTAACACAACACAAAAATAATAACTATGAAAAAATATTGAGTTAATTATTGTGGTCATAAATCCAAAGTTGTCTGACCAAAATAAAGCTCCACTAACAGTCACACCACCCAATGTGCTCACCAACTAGATCACTACAATAAACAATTTTTTTTACTTTCTTTATGTTAATCGGTCAGAAAACGTAGCATAAACTGATTCACCTAATCATCTTGTTGATTGGTATCTGACACCTATTCACCAAATCTAATAGAGTTGCAGAGCTTCCATTAATGATAAACTTAAACTCGTCATCTGAACTCCAAAATCTAGCATAATTCCAATAATCTCCCCCTTTGGCATTGAGGGCCAAACATAGTGATCATAGACTCAAAACTATATTTTTATTGTATATCGATCACTTCCTACACTTTATTTTTACATTTTCACTATACCGATCACTCCCCCTTTGATAGCAATGAAAGAGGTACCAAAATAAACTTCAAAAATGAAAATAGATTACCAATCACAGCCTCTCAAAAACAACTGTAAATATTGCTTTGGCTATATCCTAGGAACTCTCCCATGACTTCTACAAGTGCTCTATGGCTTGAATCTATCCATGTAATATAGAAGCTAACTCCTCCATAGCTTAAAGAGTGCTCATATCAGATAGGCCAAGTGTTACCTCTACATCTTTAACATTCTCTTGCATAACATCAATTGTTGGAATTAGATAGGTCTACAACTTCAGTAATGTAGTGATCCTTTTGTCTTGTTCTTCTTGAAATATTTTCAGCTTGTGATTTAAACCCTTAACTTGTGATCCATAAGTGGTATTTTAATGTGCAATAGGATCAAAATTTGCAATTAAAAATTTAAGAGCCTACTGAGCTTCATTCCTCTTTAGCTCCAAATCTTGTGTAAACAATGAAAATTCAGAAACTTTGGCTAATAATTGTCCAACTTCCTTCAAAGTTTCCTTTATCTGATTTACTTAAAATATAATTTTTCCTTTGTCTAATGCAATGGTTTCCATCAACTTATCAGTCCTCTTTTTTCTCATAATCCAATTCAACCCTTTTCATAGTAGCTTCCTCAAAGCTTGATACTTGTTCAGTAATATCACTAACCAAAGTATCCATTTTTGCATTTGTAGGAGCATTTGGATCTTATTCAAATTTAGGTATTACATATGACAAAGTATCACGAGTTGACTGTAGTACTTGAGCTTGTAACTTGAACTCTCACCAAGATTGTATTTCCTTTTCACTCAAGTTTTCTACTACATCATCTTCATATTTATTTTCAATATCACCATTCTATCCAAATACATCAGTTGTAATAGGTATCACCACCTCTATAGCTTTATCCTTTTGTGCTTCCTCTTTACCTTGCACATTTGCAATTGTATTAGGAGGATCTTGTTGTGGTGTATCATAAGGTAAATCGCCTATAATTCCTTCAATTACTTGTTAAGTAGAGACAAATTTATCTATTGTCATCGCCTCTTGAGTATTCTTTAGCGGTTCATGTTCTTTCAATTTTTTCTTCATAATGTCAACTGTCTCATCATGGACTGCCTCAGATTCATGAACAAATATTATGCATACTGTAGCCCTTATTTTGAATCTAGGTCTTATTGCCTCAGTTATATGCTTTACATCTTCAATAGACAATTCAAGCTTCAGTAGGATTAATTCTTTCTCCATCATTTCTATATCTTGCTTTAGAGCATACGTCCATCTAGCATCAATCTTCTTATAAAGTGATTCAGGTATCATCTTTTGCAGTTCACTAGGTCCTGTAAAAAAATTATTCAAACTATATACAATAGAATCTTCTATCTTTTGTTTATTTGCATCATAATAATTTTCACAACATTGGTTTGCATCACTTACACTACCATATTCTATTATTCTCTCTTCTATGGTATCGACACTCAAAATTCTTATATTCTTAGGATCAACTGACTTCTCAGTTGTCATACCAACTACTTTAGATTTTTTGTCACTAGCCTTAAACTCTGTTTTCTCCTTGTCTGAATCAATTTTAGGTTCTTCCTCTTCACCAGTAGCCTTCTTTTTTATTTTTCCCTTTGACTCTTAATAACCATGAGTAATTCCATTCTTTCTCTTGTAAGTTATTTGTTTTGCCACAGGTGTCCTCTCATTTTCCTTTTTCCTTTTCCCTTAGCATTTTGGATCTCCTAGTAGCTCTTCCTTTTTCCTTACGAATTGTATACGATACAACATCTACCTCTTCCATTTCTACAACAACAACAACAAAAGTCCCTACATTCTTAGTCGCAAACTCCTTCCTGATCTTATCCATCATCTCCTTTTTAATACCACTCTTCTTGGCTAAATCATCAACTTTTCTCCTCACTCTTCTCTCTAAAATATGTGTCATTAGATCAGAATGAATTTTTCATATAAGTTTCTTCAGAGGTAATAAATCTAGGAGTACTTGCATCGATTAGTTTTGATAATAATTCATTATTATGAAGTGATACAATATCACCATCTACTTCATAGCCCATTGATAGATCCCAAGAATTTCTTGGTTGTACTTCCTGCATCATACATGTGAAGACATTATATTTTTCCATTAGTACATACAAGGAAAAACATGATCTACACCATCGATTTACACTACATTGACAGATAGGGCACAATACTACCCAACGCCAAGGTTACCTGATACTACCAAGTACAAAGCATCCTAACAAACACTAGTCAGTGCTACCCGATGAAAAAAAGGATAAGGGAACTCGACGAGTAACCAACAGTGCAACCTGGTGAAACAAAAAAGAGAGGAACCTGACAAATGAAGGGAACCCGATGATCAGTTCAATAAAGGAACACCTACAAACTTTTGGTTCAACTCGATGATCAAGAACTGACAATCAATTACATCCCGCAAAAAGTGGATCTGACTTTCCACATTAGATAAATCACTGAAGTCTTATATTTAGCTTCTTGATTTGTTTTAAATCCATTATGTGTGGAGAAATCAATCTAACTATTATTGTTTTAATTAGTTCAACTATTTTAAAATATGAAAACTAAAGGATCAAGGTCAAGTTGTATACCTTGGATCAAGAGTTAGCATTGTAATGCGTGATTCTAGAATAGGTCAAATACTTGTATAAATAGATCCTCCATCTATTGTGAATATGTTGTTTGATGATGATTGTAGCCACTAAGAGCATCTAAGGATCAGACAAGAGATTTCATGCAGAAGGACAGAAAAAGATCAATTTAGTTTCAAGAACATAACATAGGCTACCGACGAGCAGGAAAAGGTATTAATCAATCACTATAGGTGATATTCATATTATGAGAGCTTTAATGGATCTGTGATCATCAATTATAGATTTCATATAGTCAAGTCAAGAATATTATACTCATTCTAACAAGTGTAGTACACTTAAGAAATCCTTTCAAGAAAGGTGGACTTAACAGTCCTATTCTAAATCTCTTAACCGAGTGCACACTTCATTAGTATTGCTAAAATATCTTAACAAAGTAGATCTTAATAGGTCCCAACTTTAATACTCTTAACAGGGTAGAACATCAGAAGTGATCAATTGTAAGCCTTTACCAGCTCCCTTCCATTCTGCAGATAGTGAAGTTTTGTGGGTGTCATCCTCACCGCAGTTTTTACTTCCTAACATGAGTTTTCTATGATATCATATCTTGTGTTATGTATTTATTACTTTTATGAATGTTTCTATGAATGTTGCAAACAATTAAAGATTATGAATTAATATTACATGCATAAAAAGGAACATAAAAAATGGTCGGTAATATAATAAAGATTGTTTACTAATGATGAATGGTGAAAAGAGTTAAAAGTTTTAGAGGTACTGATTCACCCCTCCCCTCTCAGTACTACTTCACAGTAATCCCAAAAATTGGTATTAGAGCTAAGTCTCTTCTTGGAAAGCTTAAAGGATTAAGAGAAAAGATCATACAATGGAGAAGTATAAACTTGATAAAAATATTGAGAACAAAAATCTTGAAATATAGATGTTCTATGAACAGTATAAAGAAGCAAGAATAAAGATTAGAGAGATGTTGGATGAGAGAAAAGGTATGGAAACTCAGAGAAATGAAAAATATTATCAAGAAGAAGAGATTCCAGATTTCTCTGAGTCTTCAGGGCCAACTACAAGCAAAGCATCAGATACATCAGAAGAGAACATCACAAATCTAAAGGAGATCAATCAACATCTGACAGAGAAAATAAAGATGCTGCAAATTGGTCAAGAGACCCAGATGGTAAGAATGATTGATGTGATGAGTTATGCTAGACAAGATAAAATAGAAAGAACACTAGCTATTGATGACAGGAGGAACATCACAAAGAAGCTACAAGAAAAGGAGTTAGAAATTCAAAGACATGTTGAGCATCACCATGAGATTACAAATCAGATTATTCTTATGAGCCAAGAAGCAAAAATAATGAATACAGAACTCATTGAAAGAGTAAAAGCTATTGGTGAAGTAAGAGGAGAGAATGAAAAACTAAAGCATGAGGTTATATTTCAACATCAACATAATGAAATTATCAAAAAGGTTGAAGAAAGCAATAAAAGAATGGATGATTTCCTTGAAGGACAATGAAGAGTCAACAACAACAATGGTCTGGGCTTTACCGAAAATGGAGAATCATCAAATCAAGCCAATATAAAGAATGTCTATGAAAATCCAAGACCAAGAAAGCTTTCATGCAAACACTATGAAAAGCAAGGCCACACATCAAATGTGTGTAGAAGAAAAATGAAAGGTATTCCTAAATCTACATCTCCATTCATAGGATTCTGTTATAAATGTAACAAGAAAGGACATAAAGCATATGAATATAATTCTAAGATGGATCAACCAAAGAAGGAAACCTACATGGAAAATATTTTCCTACATGCAAAATGAATGGGCACACAAGTCTAGAATGCTGGAAAAAGAAAAGGAAAGTATGGAAGCGTAAAGGTCAAGAAAATCCCTATCAACCAAAGAGAATCGGTAATCAATATGTATGGGACTATAGTACATGGAAAAATTGTACAACATGTGGTAGATATGGTCACATTACTACAAACTGCATGAGAGTGTGGACCAAAAGGTCTAGAGGATGGACAAACCCCAGAATGACATGCTTATACTATCATAAAGTTAGTCATCTCAAGAAATATTACACAGACCGAATGACAGAGACAAACACATATCCCAATAGAAACAACATTGAAGATATCCAGAGGGCTAGAGACAAAATGTGGAGAAAAGATTCAAGAAATGATCAAAATGGACCAAGCAATGCAAATGTCGACACCCCATCTAATGGATCTGATGACATCACCACCCCCACTTAAGTTGAAGAAGTATGGAACTGCACTACACCAAGTCATATTTTGCATTAGTTCCATTATACAAATTGATAGATAGTCAAAATATGCATGAATAAAGATGCATATTATGTTACTTGTTACAATTCTGAGAAAACAACCCCATCGGTAAACACATACCAAAAATCATCAGTGAACATAAATGATGAGTTTTTTACACTTACTGAGAATTGTCGGTCAACACATAAAATGGCTAAGTTTCTAATATAACCTCACACCCGTTGGTAAGGAAGAAAAGTTATAAATTTGTCATGACATAACACCGATATCCATCGGTGAAAGTAGAAATCTTAACAGCTATCCCGAGAATCCTGACAACACCGACAATGTTATGTGAGAGTCTTCCCAATGAACTCTGTCTTCATTACTTGACAACTCATTGAGGATTTATGACAGACTTAGGGAAAAATTCTATAAATACTTGACAGAAGAACTTCATTTCTCACACGCAATTTGAAAAGAAAAAGTAGAGCAAAAATATAGAAAAAAGAAAGCATTCAGCAGAGTGACCTCAAATCGATCTAGTGCACTCCAAATAGATCATTCACAAGGTTCATAGATCGAAGTAAATACCAAGCACAACAAAGAACTGTATTATTATTTTCAAGAAAGCCCTAAATTTGAAATACAATGGCAACCACTTCAAGAACTCTAAAGATCAATAATGATAAGAAGAATATTGTTAGGTTGATAAAGAAAAGCACCAGTGTGGAACCAAAGTACAAGATATGCCTTGAGATTGCATTGCAACCCAATGAATCCAGTGCATTTTCTAGGATTCCACCTATGGATTTTCTAATAGAGGACGTAAGGTCCTACATTCACTGCAAGATCGCTGAAATAGGTGATCTGGAGATAGACCAAGCTTACCAGAAGCTATGTGATGTAGAAGGGAACCTGAAGAAAGAGCACAAACACTTAGAGGTTAAAGGGATAACTAATGCCCTATATTTCTTGAGGGTTTTCAAAAATGAATGGATTAGGTTAGTTTTGAGAAGAATGCATGATCAAAAATTGTGGTTAGATCAACCTAAGAAAATCACTAAGGATGTCCTTCATGCTGTAACTGGTTATCCAATAACCGACAAGCCTAAGGCACACAAGCATCCCTCCAGGCCAGAAGTTGAAAATCTCACAAAAGCTATGTGGGATAATAGAGGTCTTAAGGTAAACACCATCACTGATGAGGAACTGAGGTTCGGTGCATGTGTAATTGGTTACAAGATCTTTTAGGCAAGTAGTCTTAACAACATTGCATCTACAACAGTAAGCACAACTTACAAGATAGTGACAACGAGAATATAGATGGATCTATGTGAGATCCTATTGGAACAACTTGATGAGAACATGACAACAATTATGTCTACAAAGACAAACACATGTAAGTTTGGTTCACTTATCATGTGTATATTCTTCTACTTTCAAGAATACTTTCCTTCAAGAGGAAAAGTAAAGTGGGATACTACCAAACTAGTCACACTACAAATTAGTGAACTTATTAAGTCACTAGGAGATAATTTTGATTCAGTAATGACAACATACTTCCTTAAATTCAAGGAAAAGATGATGGAAAGAGTGAGGATACCTCAGCAACTAATTGAAAAACATAGGGATGAGATATGTTTTATGGTGGATATAGATTTTACACACATAAAACTGGTTGTACCAAGAATAGCTTGGTTAGCCCCTCTTGATTATAAGATCAACATAGATCAAGATACCAATGCAATTGATGCATTGATCATTGAGCCACTTGACAGCAAACAACCAAGGCTTGGCACTTATGAAGAGGCCAAGTCAAAGATAAAAACAGGCCTAGTAAACAAGAAAATTGTCAACAAGAAGAATAAAATGGTTAAGAATCTTGAAAAGATTCTATCGGTTAATGACGAGGAACAAGAACAAATAGAGGAAACTGATGAACAGGGTACCATTGGTGAAGGACAAGATGAGCAGAAATCAGATTCTGAGGCAACTGAATCTGATACACCTCCACCTCCACTTCCTACAAAGAAACAAAGAACAAGGAGTGAAACAGAAAGAGATACTACACTTGTGAAGAAAGGTCAAGTGAGGACCTATAAGAGGAAGAAGCCAACAAAGAAAACAAAGAAGCAAATAGAGAAACAAACTATGAAGGCAACACCTACTAAGAGGAGGAAAATAATGGTCAGAACTAAAGTTGACATTTAAGATTCTAAAGAGGATGAGCCTGATGTAAGTAAGAAAAGTTTTCTTACTAGAACAATTGATGAAATTGCTAAGTCAATTGCTACTACCGGTACCATGGCTGATAGAAATATTAGACAATGGGATAAACTTGAACCAAAAGACCAAAACAAGATACAAGATGTTATAATTAGGGAAATGGTCAAGTTTAAATATGTACCAGTATAATTTATAAGACAAATACCCAAAGAGCTGGGTAATAGAATTTCACAACAATGGTCATATGCTCTTCATACAGAAAAGGAAGAGAGGGAGAGGTTACTTGTCACACTTATGCCTCCAAAATAAAATATGGAAGAGATCAAGGAAATAATGAAGAAGTACTCAAGTAATTTTCTAGCTAAGATTAGAGCTTACAAAGTGCTAGAAGATAAGTTTATAGAGCTGGATAGTATGACCAAAACCAAATTGAGACAACTCTTAGATCTACTTATAGAATCAACAAGTCGTGAGAATCAATTACTTTTCACTGACACACCTCATGTAGAGGAGGAGAAAGATAAGGCAAGTCCTTAGCACATTGCTTTGGACAATGCAGATAATGTTGAGCCAATTGACTTAGACCAAGTAATGGATGATATTGACATTCAAGGGATCATTTAGTATGATTCTAATAAGGATCCATAGAAGGAAGATGATGTAATATTTATATCTCTTAAGGATCAAATCAAGCAACAAAAAATGGAGACCCAAGAAAATAAAGACATGGATGTTGTTGATGAAATATGGTCGGACACATCAATAATTGACATCACAGGTCTGGACCCTACCGACCAAATACAAAAGGATGAAGTTGTCACTGCTCAACAGGATCAAACCGATGAGCAGGACACAATTTAATATGCAGCATAAATGAGCACTTAGGATAATATGCAAGTGCTAATAAAGGCCATAAATCTGCTAAAAGGTAATGCAGAATCTGACGCAGTAGATACTAGCATACTCGGGGACAAGGGTGATGTAGAGACAAAGGACACAACTGATGAACCAAAAGATACAACTACAAAACAAGCTGCAACCGATGATCAGAAAGATAAGTCTTCTAATCTGAATAAAGAGGAAGCACAAAAAGTAGAAGAGGACAAGCAGAAAGAAAAAGGTGAAGAGGCAAAGACAGATGCCCAGGAGAAGAAAATAGAAGAGAAATCTGTAGAGACACCCAAGGTTGATGGAGAGATGTCTTCACCAAACTGACAAGTGAAACCTAGGCAGAAAACACAAGAAGCATCATCAACAAAGCCTTCACCAAGTTCTTCAGAAAAGACAACTGAACTAGCAATGGTAGTTCATACATCTGCGCCCACACAAATCTCAAGGAAGAAGAAAAGCAAGCATAAGAATCCAGTGACTCTGGATGAAATCATTGAGATTCCAGTATGTGATCCAAGGACATTGGATCCAACTTAATTGACAAAGTATGCAAGACTTTGTGAAAGGAAAGAAATGCAGGACAAGTTGAGAAAAGCCACCAAGGAAGCTAAGGTACTAGAAGTTACATGAGGAATACTTCAACAAATTGTACCTAATGTAAATGTTGATCAAACAACCCCAATGCTTGATCAATTAGTGGTTCTCATAGATGCAATTAAATCTTAGAACATAGATGCTAAGAAGGCCAAGGAAGATAGACTTGAACATAAATATGAGTTCAAGTTAGCTGAGAAGATAAGCCAAGAAGTCGCATTGCAAAAGGTACAACTTTTTGAACTGGTTAGCACAATAGATCCAATAATCTCAGAAGCTATTACCTTGATACAAAATTTATGCACACTAGATCAACTCACCAAGGAGTATACCAAAAAGATAGCACAAATAGATGTTGATCTTCAGACAAGTGCACAAAGTCTCACGAGCAGTGAAGAGGCAATTAAATTGCACAATGAGCAGCTCAAGCAAGCTCAAAAATTGAAACAAGATATTCATATTGCAAAGACAAAGTTCATAGATGAGGTAAATGAGCTTCAAGAACAACTCTTACCGACACTCTCACTACTACAAAAACATATGACAAAGGCAAGAGCACTAATTGTCACCCCAGAAATGTTTGTCCTAGACAACATTTATGATATGCATGCATGAATAGAGCTATAACACATGGCACTAGAACTCCTAAAATAAAATGGGAGAAATTTCTTGAAGATATCAAGACAACCCACTCCCATATTCTCAACACATTGTAAGTTACACATTTTTTACAACTTATAAGTTGTACATTTTTTTCATGAATTTCAAATAAAGGGGGAAATGATATGCACAGTCAACAGTAAAAGGGAAAATGAAAGGATGAAATGATTTGTACACTCAGTCATTTCAAAAGCAAATAATAGGGGAATGTATAGTATAAAGGAAAGTATACATGTACATATACTTATACTATACCAATGCATACAGTTAGGGTGAGTCATATGATGACAAGGATATATACATGGTGTACATACTAAACACTTTAGTATTATGCACATATCAGTTTTTGATACTAATGTAAAAGGGGGAGATTGAAGACATTATATTTTTCCATTAATATATACAAGGAAAAACATGATCTACACAATTAGTTTACACTACACTGACAGACACAACACTACCCGATGCCAAGGTTACCCGATACTGCCAAGTATAAAGCATCCCAACCAACACTAGTCAGTTTTACCTAATGACAAAAAGGACAAGGTAACCCGATGAGTAACCAACAGTGCAACCTGACAAAATAGAAAAGAGATGAACCCAAAATATGAAGTGAACCTGATGATCAGTTCAATAAAGGAACATTGACAAATTTTCAGTTCAACCTGACGATCAAGAACCAACAGTCAGTTACATCCTGCAAAAAGTGGATCTGACTTTCCACATCAGATAAATCACTGAAGTCTTATATTTAGCTTCTTTATTTGTTTTAAATCCATTATGTGTGGATAAAACAATGTAATTATTATTGTTTTAATCAGTTCAAATATTTTAAAACATGCAAAATAAAGGATCAAGGTCAAGTTGTATACCTTGGATCAAGAGTTAACATTGTAATGCATGATTCTAGAATAGGTCAAATACTTGTATAAATAGATGCTCAATCTATTGTGAACATTTTATTTGATGATGATTGTAGCCACTAAGATCATCTAAGGATCAGACAAGAGATTTCATGCAGAAGGATAGAAAAAGATCAATTCAGTTTCAAGAATAGAACACAGGCTACCGACAAGCAGGAAAAGGTATTAATCAATCATTATAGGTGATATTCATATTATGAGAGCTTTAATGGATCTGTGATCAAAAATTATAGATTGCATACAGTCAGGTCAAGCATATTGTACTCATTCTGACAAGTTTAGTACACTTAAGAATCCTTTCAACAAAGGTGGACTTAACATTCCTATTGTAAATCTCTTAACCAAGTGCACACTTCATTAGTGTTTCCAAAATCTCTTAATAGAGTAGATCTTAACAGGTGTCCACTTTAATACTCATAATAGGGTAGATCATCATAAGTGATCAATTGTAAGCCTTTACCGGCTCCCTTCCATTCTGCAAATAGTGAAGTTTTGTGGGTGCCATCTCCACCGCAGTTTTTACTTCCTAATAGGAGTTTTCTGTGATAGCATATCTTGTGTTATGTGTTTATTACTTTCATGAATGTTTCTATGAATGTTGCAAATAATTAAAGATTATGAATTAATATTACATGCATAAAAAGGAACATCAGAAATGGTTGGTAATACAATAAAGATTGTTTACTAATGATGAATGGTGAAAAGAGTTAAAAGTTTTAGAGGTACTAATTCACCCCTCCCCTCTCAGTACTACTTCCAATTAATCCCAACAACATGTATTGATATCCATGGCAAAACATATAGCATGTTTCTACTTCTCTATTATACTAGTTGGGATCCATTCTCTCTCATGCATACATTTCTAGAAATATTTTAAATAAACCTACATATTACTCTTAAATTTATTTCCTAACATCATTATACATTGCTTAATCTATACTACTGCAGGTCTATCGGTCGACCACTGCATTTTAACAATACGAGGAAAATGATTTTGTAAGTAGAAAAATATACATACCAGTAGGTAACCATACTTGAAATATTTTTTGTTGTCCTTCTTGATTCTCTCCATGTTCACAAAGAACTGACTTCTCATGACCTCGCATAGGTCGTACTGTGTATTCTCTTTCACAATCTAATACACAACATGAATACCATCAAGGCACACTGTTCAATAGGCTCGATTGATATACTTTATAATTGATCACCATCGAAGAAAAATTTTACTCAATATATTCAATGTCATTGATCATCATGGCACACTAATATTTTTTTGAATTCCTTAGGCGAGTGACTACACTAGCAAGATTTATTCTCAAGATAGGTACATCGCCAAATGCACACAACCCTATCAGTGCATGAATAATCTCTTTCATAATATTATGTGTTCTGTCTAGCCATAAGATTTGATCATGAACTTGAATCAGTACATATCTTATCGAATCATATTCAAATTTTTTGGGTAAGTCAACAACATATGTGAAACCCTTATCTATTGAGTGCTTGTGTTCATCCTTCAGACCAACACCATCTCACAATTTGGTATATGTATCAAAAATAGCATTGAAACCAAGATCCTCAATCTTACAATGAATAGACAATATTAAGCCTTCAGTCTATAAGAAGGCATGAGGTATCGAGGACAAGGCTCCAAAAATATCATTTTCTACTACCTTCAGCGAATGTAATTTGAATACTTGCCTCAGCTCCTTTGTACTATCAACCAAAATAGGGGTTTCCATAATGCTAATAATGATCAGCACATAATAGAATGTCCATAACATAGAAAGATAGCGCTTCAGCTTGTCACTAGGGTTCTTCAAAACACCCCTTCACTTCAAGCACAATATCACAACCTTCAATTCACAAACACTTCAAATTGGTTTGGGATCACTTAGGAAATGCTCACAAGTGCATTTCTTATCTCGTAGAATTCAATGTGACAAATGAACTTCACTTGTACCCTTATAACGTCTCATTTCCAAGAAATAAATACAAATGATCAAATAGTACCTTTAACTAGTTGCAACCAGTTAGAACATAAAAGGTCACTCTTCCATAAACAAAACCTTTATGTGGTCACATAGAATTATATGTAATACTAGATTACTTGTCAGATCCTTTCATAATAACAATAGGTATCTAAATATGTTGATTAATCTTATGACCTACACAAGTTAGGGGATAGGTTATAGATATTACTTGATTTTCTCCTCATAAGCCAATAGCTTTGACATAGTCTAATGATGAATTCTCTACATTACCTGATGTTGTGGAGCTCTCTGTCAAATCAGAAGCTTTGAGATCACCTTTCTTAACCCATGCTTCCTTCATCTTCTTTCATATTTCTTCAACATCTGCAATCTTCTCTCCTTTTTCATTAACATACCTATTCACTGGTTGACCTCTAGTGTTATTCTTCTTAGCTCTGCAAGGCCTAGATATATGTCCAATCTTATTACAATAAAAACATGGCATACCAATTTGTCTCCATGGTCCATCGTTGCCTCTACAAGTTCTCATCCTACAATTCATTGTTGTGTGTCCAAAATTATGACAAATAGAATAGGTTACATTAAATTTCCTCTCCCTTTGGTAAGGACTTTCCCATTTCACAGATAGCCTTTGGATTTTTATTCTAGCCATGCACTCATTAGTCTTATGACCATACTTGTTACAATGACCTTGGAAACCATTAGTTCTAAAATTATAAACATCAGATCTACCATTAGAATTTAAAAATCTAGGAACATGTGGGTTAGGTTTAGATCTACAATAATTAGATGTATGTTCTTCCTTATGGCAATTGAAACATAGCGGTCTATGCTTCCTCTTACCAACTTTGTTGTTTTTCACCTTGGGTGTTGATTCTCAATTTGCATGGATATTCTTTGTACCATATGACTCACCGACTTCAAATTTACAAAACCCTAATCCTTTTTCTTCATTATTTCTCCTTTGACTTGAGATTACATCAAGTTTAGCATAACACTTGCTGAACTTGTGCAACAGATCAATTTTTTCTTTAAATTCATCTTTCCAGTCTTCATTTTCTTTCGTTAGATTCTCATTTTATCTTATGGCATTAGCATTTTATTCATTTGTATCATGTAGGTTCTCATGTAAAATAACAACTTCTTGTTTAGATGTGAAATTTTCTTCCATCTTGGCCTTCAAGATGTCATCTTTATTTGTGAGAGAATCTTGAGAAACCTTCTTAGCTTCATCTATAACATTCCTTGCTTCTAACTCTTCACCTGATCTCATTGAGAAGTTTTCCAACTCCCTTTGCATGTTCTTCTTTTATTTTGTGAGGCCTCACCCTGAACCCCATCGTGTTTTTCCAGTTTTTCAGCTTATGATAGATTTAGCTTATGATACTTTATATTTTCATGCACTATGGACCTTATGGATTTTATGCTTTAGGTCATGGATTGATTATTTGCATGTTTGGACACATGATGCTTTATGATGCACCTTATGGACTATATTATATTTTCTATTATGAACACTTATTCTAAGACAATTGATTTGGTAATACATTATGATTATGTTATGGGTAATTGATGAATTTGGTATTTATTAGAAATAGATATTTAATTTTTATTTCTTGCAATGTAAATATTACCTTATGTTAAATGCATAAAATGAAATTGATGTATTCTTGTGATCTTTAGTAATAAACTTAGTATGTTGATGATTTCCTTAAATTTTGAATATTGCTTATTTCTTTATGATGTATATTTATCTCCTCAGACTACTGATATTTGAATTGAGTGTGTAGGTAAGAAACCATGGTATTTTATCTGGCGAACCAAACAAAGGGTTATGTGAACTCATTTTGAGCCAAGGTTGCGTCTAGTGAAAGACAAGACCTCATTGTTTCATAATTTTTTTGTAAATGTATTTGGTTGATTGTGGAAGTGTAATCCTTAAATGTATTTCTTAATTCTTTGTAAGTTTTGCCTAAGTGGATATGACATGGCCTAGTGATGTGTAAATGTATTGTGTGTCATTTGACACTTTTTTTTGTACTTAAGGCCATGAAATGTCAACTTGGGAATGGTTGTCCACCTACCTAAATTAGTACATTAGTGAATCCCCATATGCATACCTTGGTTTGGGAGATGGGAGTGTGGTCATCTCATTGGAATTTCGAAATTACTCTTAAAGTGGACTTTTGGAGGGGTTGTGAAGTGTCTAGGGGTG
>MU224554.1:1749868-1774571 GCA_018584345.1 Thuja plicata
TATATATATAGGAGGGGAAATATAATGAATTAATTTAATTTCTCTTTAACAATAGGATAATAACTCATAGTGAATTTATGGCATTAAATTGTGACAAATTATTTAATGTAATTAATTATTAGTGAGATTTATTAAAGTAAATTATTAATGGATCTCTTGAACAATTGTAGTTTCGATAGTAAATAGTTATTTTTAATCTTTTAGCTGGTTTATCTAGCCTTAACATTTAAGTTAGAAGATTTTTCTATGAAATCCAATTTTAACATAACCATTAATTCAACGATAGCTTAATAATTTTTATTAGGAGAGATTATAGTGGGGAGAATCTAATGTAAATTTTTAAATTAAACTTAAGGACTTATAATGTTATTTTTATGTGGCCAGTATACTGGCCATTATAAAAATAATATTACGAAAGCACCTTACCCTAGGGTGTTTATAAAACACAGTATCTTTAAGCTATCAACCTACCATATTTTTTGAACGAATCTAGAAACTAAGTATAGGGAGCCTCTCTCTCTCCACATCATCAAAATCTATTAAGAAAATAAAGGGGATGACATGCAAATTCATATAACCCCACCTTGCATAGTCTTTGAAAGTTAGCCTAAATTTAACGCTAGGGAAAATCTATAATCAAATGACACCTTGTGTATCTTTATCTTCAAAAGGAAACCTTGGGTTGAGGGAGGTTGACACATAGTCATGATTCCCCTTAGACCTTCATGACCTTAATTCCACTTTAAAACAAACAAAATTTGTTGCATTTTTGGGCGTGAATTTTTGGGCATGACATCTTTCTTCAGATTGTTCAACACCTTATGCATGAACTTATTGTCCTTAGTTAGCTACTTATTCTCCAAGACAATAGCTTCTACCTTTGATTCATCGGATCGACTCTACTTAGATAGGTGTTCAATGAGATATTGACTATCACTCAATTGTTCAACCAACTCTTGTCTCTTATCCCTAGAGATCTTCAACGAGTATTCAATTTTCTCAATCATATCCTCAACCTTTGCAAGTTTCCTTCTCTAAATCCCCATGTCTTCCGTAAGGATCTCACCCAAGCTATTAGGCTTCTTCAAGGGAACGAATCTCTAATACCAATTATTAAAATATATAAGCATTGAGAGGGGGTGAATTAGTGTAAACAAGAAATGTGCTATTTCAACCGTTAATCTGATAATGCTTTTAACCAACTTGTAAGCAATGAAACATGCAAGAGTAAATATGCAGTAGAAGTAAAACAATTCAAACATCCACAACGTATAATAGATAAAATAACTATTTTATCATGGAAATTCTTGTAAGAGGGAGAAAACCATAGTGGGGATGACACCCACAAATATCTTCACTGTAGTAAAAGAGCTTCCCTGCTAGGAGCTTACAATACCCTATTTGGGGATCAATAGGTTAGAAGTGACTGTTACCTTGTTAGAAGTACAAATATACCTATTAGGATCTACCTCACTATAGGATTATAAAATCCTTTTTAGAAGTCACCCTATTAAAGGATTTATATAAAAGACCTGTTAAAGTCCACCTTGTTAAGGGATTTAACCTGCTAACCAATTAGAGTTTTCCTTGAGCAATGAACTCAGAACATTGATATGGAAATGGAACAACTTTCCTATAAGATCCAATTCAATCTTTGAACTCATTCTTTGATCACAACCACAATCAACACAATCAACAACCCTAAATCACACGATTTAGTTTTCTTTTATACCATTGTTCTTAAGTCGGTTAAAACTTTAAAAATAATCCACAATTCAGCTCATCACATTGACCAACCACATGAAAATCTGCACCAAAAAAACCTAACATGTTGGCCCAAAATGTAATACAAATATTTATTACAAAAGACCGATAATTATTTAACCGCCTTGACCATCTGATCAACAAGTACCAATCGGTAACACAACCGGTTCATAATGAACACAACACCAAAATACTAACTATCACAAAATGTTTAGTTAAATGTTGCAGTCATAAATCTGAAATTATCTGACCAAAATAAATCTCTAGTAGTGATTACACCACCCAATATGATTGCAACCTTGATTTCTACACAAAACACTTTTTGTTACTATCTTCATGTTAACCGGTCAAAATACTTCACATAGATTGTTTCACCTATTCATCAGGTCGATCAGTATCTACAACCTATTCACTAAATATAATAGAGTTATGGAGCTTACATTAATGACAAACTCAAACTCTTCATCTCAAATCCAAAATCCATCATAATGCCAACAATCTCCCCCTTTGGGATTGATGGCAAGACATAGTGATCATAGACTCAAAAAAAGCTGTATATCGATCACTCCCTCAACCTTATTTTCATATTTTCACTATATCGATCACTCCCACTTTGATAGCAATGACAAAGGTACAAAACTAAACTTAAAAAATAAAAATAGATTACCGATCAAAGACCCTCAAAAACATGTCTAAAATTTTCTTTGGTTGTATCCA
The DNA here is from genome assembly GCA_018584345.1 of Thuja plicata. Lineage (NCBI taxonomy): Eukaryota > Viridiplantae > Streptophyta > Pinopsida > Cupressales > Cupressaceae > Thuja > Thuja plicata. Next base: position 1,752,350 of record MU224554.1, read on the forward strand.
AGGAACTCTCCTGTCACTTCTACAAGTATTCTATTGCCTTAAACTAGCTATGTAATATAGAAGCTAACTCCTCCATAGCATAAAGAGTACTCATATAAGATAACCCAAGTGTTACCTCTACATCTTTAACATTCTCTTGCATCACATCAATTGTTGGAATCAGATAGGTCTGCAACTCCAGTAACTTAGTGATCCTTTTGTCTTATTATCCTTGCAAAATATTCAGCTTGTGATTTATACCCTTAACATGTGATCCATAAGTGGTAGTTGAATGTGCAATAGGATCAATACATGAAATTAAATATTTAAGCTCCCATTGAGTTTCATTCCTCTTCAGCTCCAAATCTTGTCTAAACAATGAAAATTTGGAAACTTTGGCTAATAATTGTCCAACTTCCTTCAAAGTTTCCTTTATCTGATTTACTTGAACTATAAGTTTTCCTTTTTCTAAGGCAAGGGTTTCCATAAACTTATCAATCCTCTTTTTCTCATAATCCAATTTATCCCTATTCATAGCAGCTTCCTCCAAGCTTGAGACTTGTTCAATGATGGCACTGACCAAAGTATCCATTTTCTCAATTGTAGGATTATTTGGATCATATTCAACTTTAGGTACAAGATCTGACATAGTATTTCGAGCTGATTATCATACTTGAGCTTGTTTCTTTTCACCTCTAAGTTTTTCCCTTTTTTCTTTCATCTTTAGCGTGTCTGATATTCTCATTGTTTTAGTAGGACTCATCTTTGTAACATCAATAGGTCCTTAAATGACCTCAACATCCTCATTTCTAAGTTCATCTTCAGTTTCTTCCTCGAGAACATCAATAATCTTACTCTTGATCGGTATTAGAAACCTATTCACCAAATCTAATAGAGTTGTGGAGATGCCATCAATGACAAACTCAAACTCTTCATCTCAACTCCAAATTCTATCATAATGCCAATAGATCTTTCTTCTTCATCATAGGGTTTGATATATATTTTTCTCCTTAGATCTATAGCATGTTTGGAGAAGGGTGATCTAACAAAGATGTGTCCCACTTTTAGGCATGAATAAAAATCACGTGGATGAATTTTTTTCATTTTTGACCCCTTCGAGAGAATGGGGGTGTTCGCACAAAGGAAAAAAACCCCTTTGTGTGAACTAGATGAAATAGGGGGTTCACTCGAACTAGACCCAATTCGAGCGAACCCTGTGAATCAACCAAAAAAAAAAAATTGTGCAAACTTTCCATGGAGGGTTCTCTAGAAGGGGTTTCTCTCTAACCCCCTTTGTTAGAAGGGGTGTTTGAGCGAACCCCCTGAATTTAGCCTTCCTCTCCAAAACCAACAAATTTTTGCAAATTTTTGCCCTTTGAAGGTCTCAATCAAGGACTAAATAATACAATCTTCTGAAACCCAAATAAAAGATGGTGCTACTATAAAAAATCTTTACAATGACTATGATTTTAATATATATTGAGTTCATTGTGACTTTCTATTTTTAGTTTAATTAAACATAGGTTGTCTAGCCATTTAGCAACCTCTCTCTTTGACGCTTTGGGAAAAATAGTAAATTAGGAAAAAAAGTAATGAAAAGTATGTAGGAAAATATTATTTGTGTTATCTTTCTATTAAAAAAGAAAAAATGAATTTGATATATAGAGATCAAGTTAGAGTGATCCAAGTGACCATATATCTAAATTACAGTTATTGTCACTTTAGAACTTCATAAAGTATGAAATATTGACCCAAAATGAATGAAACCAATTGCATCTTTTAGATATTTAAGTTAAAAATATAACCTCTAAATAATTACATCATTATCATATTTCTAAAAAAAATTATGCTAATCCAAGTGACAGTCACTCTTTAAAAACACGGTTTTTTTACACAAACCACTTTTCGAAGGAGAAGGAAAAAAGAGTTTAAAAGAATTTTAATTTTTTTTAAAAGAATATATTTAGAAACTAGAAATAAAATTATAAAAGACTCTAGTTTACATCATCTTCAAATTCCTAATATTTTTGCGGCAACAAGTGATCGAAAGTGAAATTTTTTCTCAGAATGTTGATCTCAGTGTCAAAGTAGGCCAAAAAGTGGGACGCATTATTGTGGGACCACCCAGAAACCCAATGATTTGAATAGATTTAATGTATAGATATTCAAACCAGCACCTCCATCTCTCAAGGCACATTTGACTCGATGTTTTTGGATTAATGTAGGCTGGGTTTTCTCACAATACTGTGTCCCATGTTTTGGCCAACTTTGACACTAAAATGAACATTCTAAAAAACACTTCACTTTCAGATACATATTGCTGCAAAAACATTAAGAATTTGAAGATGATCTAAAAAACTTATTTTTAGCATTTTGTTTCTAGTTTCTAATACATATTTTTAAAAAAAATTGGAATGTATTTGTAGCCATTTTTCCTTCTCCTTTGAAAAGTTGTTTGTATGAAAAATCAACATTTTTAAAATGTGACAATCACTTGATTCAACACAATTTTTTTTTTGAAAAATTATAACGATGTAATTCTTTCGAGGTTAGGTTTGTAACATCAATTCCTAGAGGATGTATTTAGTTTTGTTCAATTTGGTTCAAAATTTTAAATTTTTTATATAATTATGAAGTGGTATTAACTGTAATTTAGACATAGGTTTCTTTGGTTCATTCTATCTTGATCTGTATATATTAAAATTTATTTTTTCTTTTTTTGATAGAAAGGTAATATAAATACCTATTAGACGCATATTTTTCATAAAAAGGATTTCCCAATTTTCTATTTTTTTTTAAGCATCGAAGAGAGATGTTGCTAAATGGCCAAACAACCTATGTTTAATTAAACTTAAAATAGAACATCACAATGAACTCAATATATATCAAAATTATAGTCATTGTAAAGCTTTTTCAGAGTAGCACAATTTGACTTTTTTTTGCAGAATATCATCTTATTTAGCCCTTGATTGAGGCCTCCAAAGGGAATATTTCTATAGAAATTTGTTTTCCTTAGAAACAAATTCAAATTTTGAAACCTTTGGCCAAAGGTATTAAAGGGCTTCGGTCGAAGATACCTTAGGCCGAAGACCCCCTGGAAAAATCACAACGGAAATTACACTACCGTATTTTTGTGCTAAGGGTGTTCAACCAAACTAAGTGGGTCAAGTTATTTTTTTAAAGCGACTTTTCAATTGGGTATAAATAACAGCATATTTTTTTCATTCTTTTAAATGCAAAAAACCATTTAATTCATTGTTTCTTAATAAAATCATGAGTTGATATATGAAAAGTTTTTGCATCTGGTAATTATTCCAACGGAGTTTGTTTAGAAGAATAGAGATGGGAAACAAAAAGGGAAGGGACACTAAATCTGCAAGAAAAAGGTCACCTGGTAGAGAACAAAAAAATTGTGAAGTTGCATTGACATATTATTATAAAAATAAAGAAGGTATGCATCTCTAATTTCACATGCCTAAGTTTCATATGTCTTTATTTTCATTTTTCTATAATTTTTTCTAATTTGATTCATTTTTGTGCATGTATCTTGCAATCAACAAGTACAAGTTGAAGGAGAAGTTTAAGCAGGAGGGTCAACCCAAGTTGAAGAAATGGATGTTGCAGAAGGGTCAAAATCACTCCCTACAGAAGCTCAGGCAATGGAATTTGGAGAAGGGTTAGGATCAATTTCTCCTACTGGTATGGATGAACATATAGATCTAGCTCAAACTATAAAGAAAAAAATTAATTTTAGAAACCTAGATCATTTACTTACAATGCATGTAAATAATTTGAGATCACTTGCTAATGTTGAACCCTTAAGTCTCTCTAATAATAGGTCAATGAATAAGATATAAATAGAAATAATGGCTAAATTTGATAATCTTGAAACATTGAACAAGCCTAATTGTTTTCGATTGTACTTATACAAAAAAGCATGCAAGATCCATTAAAATTGTTGGGTGTAGACACAACATAAAAAAAGAGAAAAATTTCTAACATGAAAAGTGATATTATAGAAAATTTTAGGAAAGGTTTGAGCTCTATAGGGAAGTAATCTCGATCTAAAGATAGGGCCATTACAAGAAGAGTGATGTTGACATCCATTGTAGGTAAAAATATGTCTCAAAACTGACAAATGTCTTCAATTTCATCTCATATTGGTTTTAATAGGAAAACAGTATCAAGATATGTTAAGAGGATAATAATTTTGGATGATAGCATCATGGAAGGAAACTGGGAAATTATGTGTAGATCTATTCATTTTTGTTAGGATTGAGGAGGGAATCAAGAATTTTATCACAAAGTTTTGGAATGACAATACTCGTCCTTCATCAAATAGTAGAGATGTTATCAGACATAGGGTTAGAGCTAATAAATATGAACATCATGCAAAGCATTGGTTGGACACAACACAACATGAAATGTATGTGTCATTTTGTAGTTAAAATCCTAATATGAAGATTGGACAAATAATGTTTGAAAGATTGAAGCCATATTATGTGAGAAAAAACAAAGTGTTTGAAACTTGTTGTCATCGTTATCATATTGAATTTGATCTCCACTATTAGTTTTTACAAAAGTTTGTATAAGATACTTATGGTTGTAAAAAAATTTCTCCTATTATACAAAGTGATTTTATATCATCTATTTTATGTGACAAAAGAGGTGATGCAGCTGGAAAAATAAATTGCATAAAAGGAATATGTGAAACATGTGTTGATTTGGCTCTTTTCTCTTTGAAAAATGAAGACATTGATGTGATAAAGATTGTAAATTGTATGATTTACAAATATGTAAGGAATGAAACAACACTTGGGAAATAATCTAAAAGGTTATAATATGTTGAAGATGAGATAATTATTTGAGAATTTATGGAGAAATTTAAAAAATTGATTCAACCCTACATTCATCATGTTTTTTTTGCAAAGTGGCAAGCACAACAATTCCAAAAACCTGAAAGACAACTTCCCACTTGGAACTATTCTATCGATTGTTGATTTTGTAGAAAATTATTCCTTTGTTCATCAAAATTTCATTCAATCAAAATATAATTTTTAGAGAAGATTTGTATTATGGCACAGTTGTGTTATTGAAATGCATAGTTTAATTTGGATGGTGTTGAGAGAACATTTGAAGCACGGGTCATAAAAAAATAATATCACTTTTATATAAGTGATGATAAAGAGCATGATATTCATTATGTAGAATATTGTTTCAAGAAGTGTTTTGCAAATTTGAAAGAAAGGGGCATAAAAATTGATAAACATTATGTTTGGTTACATTGATGTGCAGCACAATTCAAATAATCCAAACCATTTTATGCATTATGTAGATATCATCATAATGAAAACATACCACATGTGTGGAGTTTATTTGATAGTGTACATGGAAAAGGTGAACATGATGGTACTGGAGCTTGCATCAAACGTGCTCTATGAAAGTATCAAATGAATTATCAAGGAGTTCATATAAAAAAATACACATGATGTTATTGAATAGTGTAAGACACATTTCACATCAAATGAGGTTGGTACATCATCAACAATGAGTCAAATAGCACTACATAGATTATTTTGGAAGATAACTGGTACACGCACGTGTTTAAATTTTCTATCTTTTGTTCAAGTTTTAAAAATGAAATTCATATTTTGTGTCATTTTTATATGTTAAATATATGTATGTGTGAATAGGTGTTGATAGAAAAACTATGTATGGTTGCAAGAGGATAGAGAAGACACAATATTTTCATTTAGTTATGAGTAAAAATTATCACAATTGGACATTGTAAACTAAGGAGCACTTATGTTTTTGTTCTCACTACATTGAGAAAAATAATTTATAATGCATCAATCAGGAACATCGATATGTAGGTGCATTGAATTTGATGCCACTTTTTGTTACTAATACAACTGATGGAGTTGAAGATGAAAACTTTGATGATATTCCTTAGATTTCTACTCATTACGACCATATTTTAGGATTGGTCAAAATTTGTTAGTGTAATAAATTAAGCTACACACACACACACACACACACACACACAGAGTTTGAAGTAAGTTCTCTCATGTCTACATTTGTTGTGCAGGAGATGTGTTTGCAGTTATTGTTTATCCTGGAAATGTAGGAGTTAGTTACTATTTATTGTGTTGCACTAGAGAGAGGATGAAGTTAATTGAACCTGAAGAAAGTGATGGAATGTTTCTCCCCATAGATTTGCATGATTTATATCTATATTGAATTTTGTTTCAAATATGTGTATGTGTGTGTACATATGAATTTTAACAAATTTAATAAATTATTTTAAATGTTGTTCAAATTTGTGGTCCAAGTTTAGTTGTTTTAGAGGGAACATATTTCAATCAAATCAAAATTTTCCAACATGGGATTCACTTTATTGATTATCAACCTGACAATAAGGTGTTTCAATATAGTCACCTAGTAATTGCTACATCCCTTTGTCTCCATCCATTTAAATCTTAACATGGATATCATAAGTGGAGACAAGATAGTGAGGATCATGAGAGAATATTACATGTTCTCCATGAGCATTCTGAACCACTGGAGGTGGTCTAAATAATATTACATACATATATTTTATGTTTTAGGATATACTTTGGTATACTTTGCTAATACATTTAAACATATGATGGATTTTACTTTGGTAAGTTCAAGTTGTTGATATACTTAAACATATGATGGATATACTTAATTTTAAATTGCTTGATTTATATATATGTTACTCTCAATATACATGTTATTTGATTTAAATTTGAACTACTTAATCTCAATGTTACTTTCAATATATTAAATGTTAAGTTTGATATTTGTTGTATTTGGTGTAAAAGTTACATGATTATTGCTCTTGTACTATATATGTTACTTGATTATAAATTTAAGATTATACATGAACATTATATATGTTAAGTTTGATAATTTCTTATATTCTAAATGTTACTTTCAATATATGTTAAGTTTAATATTTTTGTACTTGATTATTGCTTCTATTATATATGAACTACTTGATTATACACAATTGTGCTATATATGTTACTTTCAATATACTTGATTATTGCTTGTATTATATATGAACTACTTGATTATACACACATGTTCTATATATGTTACTTTCAATATGTTGGAGATTTGCCTTTGTGCAAATAGTTGACTGTATGTTTGTCATTGATGACAAAATATACTATACAACAGTGTAATGTATTCACTTTTTAGTATGGATATGTTGGAGCCTTACACGGTTGTTTTTATGTTTCATACATATTTATTATACCATGTTCATACACGTAGATTCAGAAGTTCAGTTACAGTTGAGTTATGTTGATCTGTTTACCAGCCATAGTTTCAGAGGATAGTTGTTTGAAAGATGACAGTAATCTTATTGATTCTTTAGTTGCGCCTATCTATGGGATATGTTGTTCAGATTCATGTTTGCTTATAAGTCAAAGATGATTAACCAAAGGCACTAGACGTGTTTCATCCAAAGTGTGATGTTTGGGTAATTTTGGTGGAGCTGACTATGTGAAGCAATGCGTCTATTCATTTTGAGTTGTGCGGTTCTAATTATGTTGTGTGCTTAGTTTAGCCGACAAGAAAAGCATTCAAGGGATTCCTATAGCCGACGTGATCATATCCTTTGAAGAAGATACATATAGCAGTTTATTTTTAATCACTTGGTGTGAATGATAAGAAAAGAGACAGAAAAAGAACAGAGTAGAATGCTAGTTGTTTTGGGACAATAAATCTATTTCATTCATCAGATAAACATCTATGTGAAGAATCAGAGAGTGCATACAATTCACTGGAACTGATCAAGATAGCAGGTCTACTCAAACAGTTCATTATCAGATATAGTGTATATTTGTTTTACTGAAGGTTGCAGCCTTCATTATTTTAGCAATGTGCTTCTGGACAGTGTGTCATCACCCATAACAGGGTTATTTGTAAAAGACTCCTAACAGGGTCTGGCCCTTAACCAAGTCATTGTACTTATTGCATTGTAAAGATCAACTCCTAACAGGGTTGTAAGATCTTCTAACATGGATTATTATACTCTAGTACAGTTCTTTGTGGGTGCTAATTCCCATCGGGGTTTTTACCTATTTTGGTTTCCCCATAAGAAAAATTGTGGTGTTCTATTATGTGTTATCTTGTTGTATACATGCTTAATGTTATTCTGTACTTAATTGGAGAAAAGAATTAAAACTAGAAGATAACTGATTCACCCCCCACTCTCAATTATCTCTTGGGACTATTCCTACAATTGGTATTAGAGCCAAGTGCCTTGGAGAGAAATCCTAATATCTTAAGGTAGATCATATGACGTACTTTAGAAAAGAGAGTCCTAAGTTTGATGGAGAAAATTATCTTGATTGGAAGAACAAAATGATAACACATCTTTAGTGTGTTGGTTTTGAGATCTATGAAGTTGCTACTCATGAAATTTATGTTCCTACCTTGAAATATCTTGTAGAAGAAGACTCTACTAGTAAACAAAATGAAGTATTCACCCAAAATGCAATTGCTAAAGAAGCGCTAATCAGTGTCTTATCTGACAGTGAATTTTCTAAGATTAAGAAGGCAGAGAAAGCATTGTCAATATGGAAATACCTAGAAGACATGTTTTAAAGAGACATCCAAGCCAAGAATGTGGGTAGAAAGACATGGAAGAAAAGATACAACAATTTAGAGATGCTACCTAAAGAAAACATCAGGGTTTACAATCAAAGGATTAATGAAGCAGTCTCAGGAATCAGAAACAATGGTGGAGAAATTTCAGAGGAATATATAATGGAAAAACTAATGACTACATTGATAGAAGATTATGAAAGCAAGATAAAAATATTGCATGAAACCATTCAATTTTTAAAGGACTTCAAAAGAGAAACCTTGATTAGCAAAATATCAGCATTTGAGATATCAAGATTGACGACTAAACCTAAAATTGAAACAACTTTCAAAGCCTCAGTCCATGGTAAGAAATCCTGGGCATCTCTAGTAATATTGAGAAAGAAGAAGTTGATACAGAACTAGAAGAAATCATTTCTATGATTGCTAAGAAATAAAGGAAAGGTAAATGAGAATATGAAGGACAGCTACCATTCAAATGCTTTTCATGCAACAAAGTTGGTCATTTTGCATCCAAGTGTCCTACAAGATTCAAGAAGTTCAGATCAGATTTCAAACCCAAATACACTAAGGAATGCTATCATGTTGAAGATGGTGTGACTGATGATGATTCAGGAGAAGATGAAATTGGATTCATTGCAATTAAAGATATGGAAAAAATTATTGATGAAATAGAAATTGAAGATGAAAAGAAAGCACAAGAATTATCTTTAGTTTCACAAGAAGACATCAGAAAAGACTAGATCATAGACAGTGGGTGTTCACATCACATGACAGGAGACAAAGATATATTTGTACATCTAGATAAGTACAAAGGTTTCATGGTTAGATTTTGGGATAACACTCCCAAACCTATCACAGACAGAGGATCTATCACCTTAGATGAAAAGAACAAGATATATGATGTTCTGTATGTTGTTGGTTGACATCATAACTTACTAAGTGTTGGACAGTTGCTTGATAAATGATATCAGTTAGAATTCAAAAAGAACAGGTGCATTATTAACAATAAAGAAGGAGACATGATAGCATCAGGTTCAAAGACCAAGGGTAATGTTTTTCAGCTTAACTCTGAAGTAAGTTGTTTTGTTGCAAAAGTGGATGACAGTTGGTTATGGAAAAAAAGACTTTGTCATATCAATTTTGACAACATAGTAAAGATAAGCAATGTAAAGGAAGTAAGAGACCTTCCTAGTATTACAAAACCCGTTGATACTATGTGCAAGGAATGTGTGATGGGAAAGCATGTGAGAACCTCATTCAGAAGCAAATAGAACTCTACAGAGAACAAATTAGATCTAGTGCAAACAAAATTATGTGGACCTACTCAAACAAGATCATACTATGGTAAAAGGTATTTCATTTTGTTTGTTGATGATTTCTCCATAATGATGTGGGTTGCATTCTTGAAAGATAAATCTAAAGATTTTCAGAAGTTCAAAATATTCAAAGCTAAAGTTGAAAATGAGTCTGGATTAAAAATAAAATGTCTGAGATCTGATAGAGGAGGAGAATTCACCTCTGACAATTTTCTTGAGTACTGTGAATAACATTGGATCAAAAGACAACTAAGTGCACCTAGAACCCCTCAACAAAATGAAATTGCAGAAAGAAGAAATAGGATAATAATTGACACAACATGCACTATCATGATTGAAGGAAAAGTTGTGCACACCGATTGGATAGATATAATCAATACAATAGTCTATACTATCAATAGAATTTAACTAAGACCAGGCGCAGACAAAAAACCTTATGAACTTTGGTTTGGTAATGTACCTACAATAAAATACTTTAGAACCTTTGGAAGCAAGTGCTACATCAAGAGAGATGATGGTGTTGGTAAATTTGATGCTAGAAGTGATGAAGGTATTTTTCTTGGTTACTTTACTAAGAGAAAAGATTACAGATGTTTTAATTTAAGGTTGAGGAAAGTCATTGAAAGTGCACATGTGAAGATTGATGAGAAGTTCATGATTCAAGAAAGATATTATGAATATGCACCTATGATTGAAGATGAACCTAGCCCTATCAATAAATAAATAGTTATTGAAGAAATGTCTGACTGTATTGATGTATCATGCAATAACCCTAAACCAAGTCAAGAAGAATCAAAGATATAGATGAGAGTGTCACACCTAAAATCTCAAAATAGACATCTAGATACCATTCAAAACAAGATATCATTGGAGATTAGAGCATTAAAGTTTTGACAAGATCTAGAGAAAAAGGTTCAACCATTGATGAAGAGGTACATTTAATTTCACAAATTGAACCCTTAAGTGTTGAAGATGGGTGTAATGATTCAGATTGGAAAAGTGCAATGCAAGAAGAATTAGATCAAATAATTAAGAATGACACATGGAAATTGCTCCCTAGACCTTGTGACAAAAACGTGATTGGAACTAAGTGGATATTTAGAAAAAAAAAAGACTCAAGATGGTACAGTGATAAGAAACAAAGCGATATTGGTATGTAAAGGTTATGCACAGAGAGAAGGAATTGACTATTATGACACATTTTCCCCTGTGAGCAAACTGGAAGCTATAAAGTTGTTTTTATCTTATGCAACATTCAAAAACTTCAGAGTACATCAAATGGATGTCAAGTCAGCATTTCTGAATGGTGACCTGAAGGAAGAAGTTTTCATAGAGAAGCCTGAAGGATTCAAACTTTCAGAAAAACCAAACATGGTATGCAGACTAAAGAAATCCCTCTATGGACTTAAACAGGCCCCAAGAGCATGGTATGAGAGACTTGATGGTTACTTGACAAAGATTGGATTCAAAAAGGGAGCAGTAGATTGCAACTTATTCATCAGAGAGACACCTGAAGGATTATTACTTGTTGCTATCTTTGTTGATGAAATTATTTTTGGAGGTAATGACAAGCTTAGTGCAGAATTTTCCAAAGAGATGTAGAGTGAATTTGAAATGAGCATGATTGGACCTATAAAATACTTTTTGGGATTAAATGTAAAGTAGACAGATAGAGGTATATTCATAAATCAGTCTAAATATGTGAAGGACATATTGAAGACATTCAAAATTGAAGATTGCAAGCTAGTAAGCACTCCTATGATAACAGGAAGCAAGCTTTCTAAAAATGATGACTCCACAGTAGTTGAAAAAACACTTTACAAGTCCATGATTGGAAAACTCATATATCTCACTCAATCTAGACCAGATATTTCTAATGAAGTTGGCATTGTTGGGAGATTTGCAGTTGAACCTAAACAAAATCACTTAATGGAAATAAAAAGAATATTCAGATATTTAAAGGGAGCTATAGACTATGGTTTATGGTATCCTAATTCATAAAATGTAGAACTTCATGTGTACATAGATGCAGATTGGGTAGGTTGCATTGATGACAGAAAGAGTACCTCAGGAGGAGCAGTATTTCTTGGAGACAGGTTGGTTACTTGGACAAGCAAGAAACAAAGTTGTATTTCTCAGTCAACAATAGAAGCTGAGTATGTAGCAGCTGCATTGAATTGTTCAACAATGGTTTGGATCAAACAAATGATTAAAGACTTTGGAATTCAGATTAATTATCCTATTATCATTTATTGTGACAACACTAGCATTATTAATATGGCAAAGAACCCTGTAATGCACGCAAAGACAAAACACATAGAAATAAAATATCATTTTCTAAGAGAAAAATTTGTAGGAAGAGAAGTGAAATTGGATTATGTGAGCACCAAAGATTAGTTGGCAGACATATTTATGAAACCTTTATCAAAAGATACTTTTGAGTATCTCTGGAAGAAGTTGGGAGTAATTCCCTTTCTTGAGTCTAATTAGAACTCAAATAAAATGCATCATTCCTTGATGATTGATGAGTGGTTGACTAATCTACTTCTGGTGTAGTACCTGTGCTTATTTGTATTTAGCATCCTTTGCTATTGATGTCAAAGGGGTAGTATATAGTAAGGGGGAACATATAATCTAGGGGAGTATATAGTCATGAATATAAAAAAACAATCAAAGGAGATGCAGCAGTTAAGAGGAACCTTTGATGAGGATATTGAGAAGATTGTAAAAAGAAAGAAGACACTTTTGGATTGAGGGTGGTTTTAATCATATGTTGCCATCAATGTCAAAGGGGGATATTGTTGGAGATTTTCCTTTGTGGAAATAGTTGACTATATGTTTATCATTCATGACAACATATAGTATACAATAGTGTACTATATTCACTTTTTAGTATGGATATGTTTGAGCCTTGCGCAGTTGTTTTTATGTTTCATAAATAGTTATTATACCATGTTCATACACGTAGATTCATAAGTTCAGTTACAGTTGAGTTATGTTGATCTGTTTACCAGCCACAGTTTTAGAGGATTATTGTTTAAAAGCTAACAGTAATCTTATCAGCATTTGAGATATCAAGATTGAAGACAGAACCTAAAATTGAAACAACTTTCAAAGCCTTAGTCCATTGTAAGAAATCCTTGAGCATCTCTAGTAATATTGAGAAAGAAGAAGTTGATACAGAACTAGAAGAAATCATTGCTACAATTGCTAAGAAATAAAGGAAAGGTAAATGATAATATGAAGGACAGCTACCATTCAAATGCTTTTCATGCAACAATGTTGGCCATTTTGCATCCAAGTGTCCTACAAGAGTCAAGAAGTTTAGATCAGATTACAAACCCAAATATACTAAGGAATGCTATCATGTTGAAGATGGTGTGACTGATGATGATTCAAGAGAAGATGAAATTGGATTCATTGCAAGTAAAGATATGGAAAAAATTATTGATGAAATAGAAATTGAAGATGAAAAGAAAGCACAAGAATTGTCTCTAGTTTCACAAGAAGACATCAGAACAGACTAGATCATAGACAGTAGGTGTTCACATCACATGACAGGAGACAAAGATAGATTTGTACATCTAGATAAGTACAAAGGTGTCATGGTTAAATTTGGGGATAACACTCCCAAACCTATCATAGGCAGAGGATCTGTCACCTTATATGAAAAGAACAAGATAGATGATGTTCTGTATGTTTTTGGTTGACATCATAACTTACTAAGTGTTGGACAGTTGCTTGATAAAGGATATCAGTTAGAATTCAAAAAGAATAGGTGTGTTATTAACAATAAAGAAGGATACAACATAGCATCAAGTTCAAAGACCAAGGGTAATGTTTTTCAGCTTAACTCCGAAATAAGTTGTTTTGTTGCAAAATTGGATGATAGTTGGTTATGGCACAAAAAACTTTGTCATATCAATTTTGACAACATAGTAAAGATAAGAAATGCAAAGGCAGTAAGAGAGCTTCCTAGTATTGCAAGACTTGTTGATACTATGTGCAGGGAATGTGTGATGGGAAAGTGTGTGAGAACCTCATTCAGAAGCAAACAGAACTCTACAGAGAACAAATTAGATCTAGTGCATACAGACTTATGTGGACCTACTCAAACAAGATCATAATACTATGGTGAAAGGTATTTCATTTTTTTTGTTGATGATTTCTCCATAATGATGTGGGTTGCGTTCTTGAAAGATAAATCTGAAGCTTTTCAGAAGTTCAAAATATTCAAAGCTAAAGTTGAAAATGAGTCTAGATTAAAAATAAAATGTCTGAGATCTAATAGAGGAGGAGAATTCACCTCTGACAATTTTCTTGAGTACTGCGAAGAACATGGGATCAAAAGACAACTAAGTGCACCCAGAACCCCTCAACAAAATTGAATTACAGAAAGAAGAAATAGGATAATACTTGACATAGCACACACTATCATGATTGAAGGAAAAGTTGCGCACACCTATTGGATAGATGTAGTCAATACAATAGTCTATACTATCAACAAAATTTAACTAAGACCAGGTGCAGACAAAACACCTTATGAACTTTGGTTTGGTAATGTACCTATAGTAAAATACTTTAGAACCTTTGGAAGCAAGTGCTACATCAAGAGAGATGATGGTGTTGGTAAATTTGATACAAGAAGTGATGAAGGTATTTTTCTTGGTTACTCTACTAAGAGAAACGATTACAGATGTTTTAATTTAAGGTTGAGGAAAGTCATTGAAAGTGCACATGTGAAGATTGATGAGAAGTTCATGATTCAAGAAAGATATTATGAATATGCACCTATGATTGAAGATGAACCTAGACCTATCAATAAAGAAATAGTTATTAAAGAAATGTTTGACTGTATTGATGTATCATGCAATAACCTTGAACCAAGTCAAGAAGAATCACAGATATAGATGAGAGTGTCACACCTAAAATCTCAAAATAGACATCTAGATACCATTCAAAAGAAGATATCACTAGAGATTAGAGCAGTAAATTTTTTACAAGATCCAGAGAAAAAGGTTCAACCATTGATGAAGAGGTACATTTAATTTCACAAATTGAACCCTTAAGTGTTGAAGATGCATGTAATGATTCAGATTGGAAAAATGCAATGCAAGAAGAATTAGATCAAATAATTAAGAATGACACATGGGAATTGGTCCCTAGACCTTGTGACAAAAATGTGATTGGAACGAACTGGATATTCAGAGAAAAAATGACTCAAGATGGTACAATGATAAGAAACAAAGCAATATTGGTATGTAAAGGATATGCGCAGAGAGAAGGAATTGACTATTATGATAAATTTGCCCCTGTGAGAAGAATGGAAGCTATAAAGTTGTTTTTATCTTATGAAACATTCAAAAACTTCAAATTACATCAGATGGATGTCAAGTCAGCATTTCTGAATGGTGACCTGAAGGAAGAAGTTTACATAGAGAAGCCTGAAGGATTCAAACTTTTAGACAAACCAAACATGGTATGCAGACAAAAGAAATCCCTCTATGGACTCAAACAGGCCCCAAGAGCATGGTATGAGAGACTTGATGGTTACTTGACAAAGAATGGATTCAAAAAGGGAGCAGCAGATTGCAACTTATTTATCAAAGAGACACCTGAAGGATTATTACTTGTTGCTATCTTTGTTGATGACATTATTTTTGGAGGTAATGACAAGCTTAGTGCAGAATTTTCAAAAGAGATGCAGAATGAATTTGAAATGAGCATGATTGGACCTATAAAATACTTTTTGGGATTAAATGTAAAGCAGACAGACAGAGGTATATTCATAAATCAGTCTAAATATGTGAAGGAGCTATTGAAGACATTCAAAATGGAAGATTGCAAGCCAGTAAGTGCTCCTATGATAATAGGAAGCAAGATTTCTAAAAATGATGACTCCACAGCAGTTGAAAAAACACTTTACAAGTCCATGACTGGAAAACTCATATATCTCACTCAATCTAGACCAGATATTTCTAATGTAGTTGGCATTGTTGGGAGATTTGTAGTTGAACCTAAACAGAATCACTTAATGGAAATAAAAAGAATATTTAGATATTTAAAGGGAACTATAGACTATGGTTTATGGTATCCTAATTCATAAAATGTAGAACTTCATGTGTACACAGATGCAGATTGGGTAGGTTGCATTGATGACAGAAAGAGTACCTCAGGAGGAGCAGTATTTCTTGGAGACAGGTTGGTTACTTGGACAAGCAAGAAACAAAATTGTATTTATCAGTCAACAATAGAAGCTGAGTATGTAGCAGCCGCATTGAATTGTTCAACAATGGTTTGGATCAAACAGATGATTAAAGACTTTGGAATTCAGATTAATTATCCTATTGTCATTTATTGTGACAACACTAGCACTATTAATATGGTAAAGAACCTTTTAATGCATGCAAAGACAAAATAGATAGAAATAAAATATCATTTTCTAAGAGAAAAAGTTGCAGAAAGAGAAGTGAAATTGCATTATGTGAGAACCAAAGATCAGTTCGAAGACATATTTATGAAACCTTTATCAAAAGATACTTTTGAGTATCTCAGGAAGAAGTTGGGAGTAATTCCCTTTCCTGGGTCTCATTAGAACTCAGAGAAAATGCATCAATCCTTGATGACTGATGAGTGGTTGACTAATCTACTTCTGGTGTAGTACCTGTGCTTATTTGTATTTGGCATCATTTGCTATTGATGTCAAAGGGGGAGTATATAGTAAGGGGGACCATATAATCTGGGGGAGTATATAGTCATGAATATAAAAACACAGTCAAAGGAGATGCAACAGTTAAGAGGAACCTTTGATGAGGATATTGAGAAGATTGTAAAAGGAAGAAGACACTTTTGGATTGATGGTGGTTTTAATCATATGTTGCCATCAATTTCAAAGGGGGATATTGTTGGAGATTTGCCTTTGCGCAAATAGTTGATTGTATGTTTATCATTGATGACAACATATAGTATACAATAGTGTACTGTATTCACTTTTCAGTATGGATATGTTGGAGCCTTGCGCAGTTGTTTTTATGTTTCATACATAGTTATTATACCATGTTCATACACATAGATTCATAAGTTCAATTACAGTTGAGTTATGTTGATCTGTTTACCAGCCATAGTTTTAGAGGATTGTTGTTTGAAAGCTGACAGTAATCTTATTGATTCTTCAGTTGTGCCTATATATGGGACATGCATGTTTAGATTCATGTTTAGTTATGATTCAAAGATGATTAACCAAAGGCACTAAACATGTTTCATATGAAGTTTGACGTTTGGGTAATTTTTGTGGAGCCGACTATGTGAAGCGATGCGTCTATTCATTTTGAGTTACGCTGTTCTAATTATGTTGCATTCTTAGTTTAGCCAAAAATAAAAGTACTAAAGGGATTCCTATAGCTAACATGATCATATCCTTTGAAGAAGATACACATAGTAATTCATTTGTAATCACTTGGCGTGAATGATAAGAAATGAGACATAAAAAGAATAGAGCGGAATGCTAGTTGTTTTGGGACAATAAAGTTATTTCATTCATCAAATAAAGATCTATGTGTAGAATCAAAGAATACATACAATTCACTAGAACTGGTCAAGACAGTAGGTCTACTCAAAAACTTTGTTATCAGATATAGTTTATATCTATTTTACTGAAGGTTGTAGCCTTCATCATTTTAGCAGTGTGCTTTTGGACAGTGTGTCCTCACCCCTAACAAGGTTATTTGTAAAATACTCCTAACAGGGTCTGACCCTTAACCAAGTCACTGTACTTATTGCATTGTAAAGATAAACTCCTAACAGGGTTGTAAGATCTTCTAACAGGGATTATTATACTCTAGTACAGTTCTTTGTGGGTGCTAATTCCCACCGGAGTTTTTACCTATTTTGGTTTCCCCGTAACCAAAATTGTGGTGTTCTATTCTATGTTATCTTGTTGTATATATGCTTAATATTATGCTATACTTAATTGGAGAAAATAATTAAAACTAGAAGATAACTGATTCACCCCCCTCACCCCCCTCAGTTATCTCTTGGGACTATTCCTACACAATATACTTTCAATTATTGCTTTTATTATATATGTTACATACATTATCAAATCAAATCATTTAAGATTAAATCATCTATATATGTGTTATCATCTAATCAAGTCATCCATTTAAAATCATCTAATCAAATCATTTAAGATTAAATCATCTAATGAAATCATATCTATACATAGTCATCTAAGGGGATCAAAAATTCTAATCAAATCATCCAATCAAATAATCTAGATGCCAATCATAAATCCATATAATGTATAAATCATCTAAATGCCAATCATAAATCTATTTAATGTCAAATCAAACACATCAAATCATCTAGATGTCAACCATAAAGAAAAAATTCATATATACATATGTCCAAAGTATATAAAAATCTAGATATATATGTGAAATCATAAAAGCAACTAGGGAGTCATCGAGATGCATACGAATAGAGTGACCCTCTGAGTCAGTATCATGAGCATCCTCTTGTTATGAAGATGCAAATGACCCCTGCAAATATAGTACAACAATTAGTTATATACACATATCTAATTATGTAAAGTATTTAAAATATATAAATACACTTACATGTACGTGGACACATTTAAAATTATATTAAACTTACCTGACCACTAGTAGGTGTTGCATCCACTGAATCTCTCCTACAAACATGCTCTGAGCCAACACCAAATGTAATATGCTCTACTAACTAAGCCTACAAAATAATAAATACATCTAGAGACATTAGTATGTATGTGACTACAATTAATTGTACATGCTATAAATTAAAAATTGAACAAGTGTATATTGTTGTTGAAAATAAATCAAATTAAATACCTAGGTATCAGGAGCAAGAGGATCATCAGTGTGTACTAGCATATCATCAAAAGAAGTTGCATCACCCACACCATGTCTAGTCCCAAACCTCTCTAGTAGTAAGGATTGTAGTGGGGTGTGGTGCAGTGGCACCCATGAAAATATTTAATTCCATTTCTAAGGTTATTCATATCAAAATATCATGTAAACATAAAGTGTAAAATTGGTAACGATGTGCCAAGTGATTATTTATAACTAATTCAAGAAGGCGAAGAGTCATTAGTAACTGCCCAAAAGAATTTTAAAAAGGACCAAAATGTAATCAAATGGAGATAGAGGAAGTCACGGGTAGATAGGGTGGAAGTGGGTAAAATAGGATCGGCTCTCTGGCTTTTATCTAGAGAGCCATTCATATCATGTGTGCATTTGATTTTGATGAAATATTTCATGATTCGATCGATAGTTCTTTTAGATTTCACTGAGTCATTTTGTTATTTAGAATGTTAATGTTTTTATGTAACCCAGTTTTGAAGACTTCCATATTAAGTGATTACTATTTATTTCTTCATTTCGGTTTTGATGAAAGAGTTTAATCAGTGTAATGGATAAGGTTTGAAGCATGGATAAGTGATATTAAAATATATTTTTTTTGTTATTGCTTCGGTTTCATGACACTCCCGAGTTGGGATGATAGTGGTTGTTTGGTTTAGAAAAGAATAGATTTGAAATCTGATTGTTAATTCTTGTATGTATTTAAGTATGAAACGATTTTCAAGAACCGTTACACAAATATTGTTTTAGTTTTGAACCAAGCTATCAAAAAGGTTAGTGAATTTGTGTATACTCGTGAAGATATCAGGAATGGCATTTTGGTGGTAATTTTGAAGGAGACTCGAGAGAGACCTATTAGCAGAGATATTTGTACCTTGGATAGCTCAAAACTTATGGAATGTCACTCCTAAAATGACAGTCAAAGATCATTGCATTTTGATTGATGTGTAGCTTGGCCTTTGTAGTGGAAACAAAAAGGAAGCAAACATATTATTACATGCATCTCCATACTACAAAAGACCATCATGGTGATGAATTTAAATCATAGGCCATGAAAGGCCCGCAATGCATGCAAATTCAGTGAACTTAAATGAAATATTAATGAGTGATTCAGTGATTAATCATGGAGTATAATATATAGTCGATGTTGTTATATTAATTTGATATTATTGTTATTATTGACTAAAGATGGTGAGCCTCTAATCAACGTTTATAAAGAAAAAAAGAATGATATGTAGATATAAAAGAACGTTTCCATGCTGCTCCGCATCAAAGATTCTGAGCTCGTAGATAATCTACACCAAGAAGTATTGGGTTTGTTTTGAGTTCTTATTATGAAGGTTGTGGTTGTAGACTATTGTTGGTTCACTCAGCTACAGTAGGTGGGTAGGAACGTCTACCGAAGGACCATAGGAGATGGTCTTGTGTGTCACCAACAGTCTTGGGGAGAGAGGAATGAAGGGACTCCCAGGTGAGGGATAGAAGTTGTGGTGTTATAGAAGCATGGAGGAGTGAACTATGGAATGGAAAATCACCATTGGAGGTAGCAGCATAAACTCCATTTGATAGGAGTCATAGTTGAAGGAAAGAGAGGAAGGAACGGAGGTATCGATCCAATGAGGTGAAGATTTGTTTGCAGATTCTCACCAGCACATTTCCATGGGACATGGAAACCTTTCAAGTCTGGTAGTATGGTGTAGTGGCACCCATGAATATTTAATTCCATTTCTAAGGTTATTCATATCAAAAATATCATGTAAACATAAAGTGTAAAATTGGTAACATTGTGCCAAGTGGTTATTTGTAACTGATTCAAGAAGCTGAAGAGTCGTTAGTAACAGCCCAAAAGAATTTTAAAAAGGACCAAAATGTAATCGAATGGAGATAGAGTAAGTCACGAGTAGATAGGGTGGAATTGGGTAAAAGAGGATTGGCTCTCTGGCTTTTAGCCAGAGATCCATTCGTATCATGTATGCACTTGATTTTAATGAAATATTTCATGATTCGATCAATAGTTCTTTCAAATTTCACCGAGTCATTTTGTTATTTAGAATTTTAATGTTTTTAAGTAACCCAATTTCGAAGACTTCCATATTAAGTGCTTAGTATTTATTTTGTCATTTTGGTTTTGATAAAAGAGTTCAATCAGTGTAAAGGATTAGGTTTGAAGCATGGATACGTGATATTAAAATAGTTTGTTTTTTTATTGCTTTGGTTTCATGACAGTCCCGAGTTGGGATGATAGTGGTCATTTGGTTTAGCAAAGAATTGATTTGAAATCTGATTGTTAATTCTTGAATGTATTTAAGTATGAAACGGTTTTCAAGAACTGTTACACCAACCTTATTTTAGTTTTGAACCAAGCTATCGAAAAGGTTGGTGAATTTGTGTATGCTCGCGAGGAAACCGGGAATGGCATTTTGGTGGTAATTTTAAAGGAGACCCAAGAGTGACCTATTTGCACAGATATTTGTACCTGGGATCGCTTGAAACTTATGGAATGTCACTCCTATAATGACAATTGAAGATCATTTCATTTTGACTTATGTGTGGCTCAGCCTTTGTAGTGGAAACAAAAAGGTGGTGAACATATTATTACGCACATCTCCGTACTAAGAAAGACCATCATGGTGATGAATTTAAATCATAAGCCATGAAAGGCCCACAAGGCACGCAATTTTAGTGAACTTAAATGAAATATTAATGAGTGATTTAGCGATTAATCATGGAGTATAATATATATTCTATGTTGTTATATTAAGTTGATATTATTGTTATTATTGACTAAAGATGGTGAGCCTCTAATCAACTTTTATAAAGAAAAAAAGAATGATATGCAGATATAAAATAATCTTTCATGTTGCTCTGCATCAAATATTCTGAGCGTGTAGATAATCTACACCAGGAAGTATTGGGTTTGTTTTGGGTTCTTATTATGAATTTTGTGGTTATAGATTGGTGTTGGCTCACGCAACTGTAGTATGTGGGAAGGAAGGTCTACCGAAGGACCATAGGAGATGGTCTTGTGTGTCGCCAACAGTCTTGGGGAGAGAGGCTTCACTAATACATTTGGGGTGAAATTGCGACAGCAATTTGTGACGGGGGGCAGATGTTAAGTGTTTTTGGCTTTTTTTTTTCAATTATAACCCGACAATGTCGCAATTGCGACGTTAACGGGATATAAAGCAAAAAAAAAGAGAAAAAATTGTCATTTCTATGTTCAATAGCACCGAGAGGGGTTTTTGCATCTCTGCGATGAAAGAAATTTTTCATTGATAGCTACTGCATTGGAATCCAAACGGCTGAGAGTCGAGGGCTGAGAGTCGAGGTATGATTTCTATCGTTCTGAAACTGTGCAAGAAAAGATATGCATGTACATTTCAA
>MU224554.1:1777753-1796736 GCA_018584345.1 Thuja plicata
ATAGTCTAGGCAACCATTTTAGGGTGCATACATTTGCCCCTCTTTGACTAATGTGTGATCATTCTGGGAACACATGTAGTCAAAGAATGCAGTTGAAGTGTGAGATTGATTTGGGATCACAAAACAAAATAGACATCAACACTGTTGTAAATAAGTAATTGACATCAGAACAAAGATAAGATGACTGCAAAAAAGAGAAGGTCAACACCGTTGTAAATAATTAATTGACATGTCCGAGATAAGAATCTCAATTAAGGTTGCCCCAAGCGGAACAAATGATAGGATTGATAAAGCTGAATCAAGGTTTGAAGTTTGATAGGTACTACCCCCTCATGATCATAGTTGATTAAAAGTCCACAAGAAAGATGAAGGAAACCCTCTCACACTCATAATGCAGCCTAAAATGCATACTAACATGAATTCTAACAATCCAAGCTACATGAAAATGCAAAGGTGTACTTGCAATAGAGAAACTGTAACATAAGACTTTGTGTTCATCATTCATTAGAGAATGTTAAGGAACCTATTTTCATCATTGCGCCATTATTGACGGACATTGAAAAATCACACAATCATCACTAGTCACAAGTGCAACTATGAATATATAAATGTGATTTATATTGGATTGGGATGTGGAAAGATTCTAATATAAGCATCAAAGACATAAAGGTCAAGATGACTGTGATGTAAGATTACCCAATTTAATACAGCAAAACCTTGCTCACATCAAGGCATAGAGGCCAGGATGACCAGCAGAATGGTTGTGCAAAAATAGTGAAGCATAAAGCAGGAAGAAAATAAAAATACGCCCCATGCCCCAAGTCCTCTAGATATGCATCCCAGAGAGACTTATTAGACAAGGACACTCAACAAAAATCAATAACAGTCAGCACACAAAGAAAATATCATGACATAGCTTAAGAATTAAGTGTTGTGTTTAAAAATTTAAGTGTGTTAACTGATACTGAGTTCTGAGGATAAGGATTGAACACTTGCAATCAGGCAAGACCACATGACAAAACTGGGTAATCTATCAAACTATTAAGTGTTGAAAAAAACTTGATGTCAGGGGTTGTGTTGAAAAACACAGTTGGGGTGGTGTTGAAAAACACCATTTGGGAGGTTTCCTAAAGACTAACACATCCAAGAGACCAAAGCTAACATAGGTATGCCCCCTAGACAAAGATAGATATCAATTCCAAACCAAGGCAACAAATACAAGGCATGATGGAGAAAGGCTAAGTGTCGAGGACACACGCTAAGAAACAGGGGTGCAAAGGCCTCAAGTAGCGCTCGTTTCTAGGTTTTCACCACTTGGATTTTATTACAATTTTTCCTCTTTCATTTTTTTCTTCTTTTCTTTTCAGGAATTTTTATAATTTTTTTGGAATTTTGCTACCAAGGCGCCTGTTTCCAGGTTTTCACCAAGGCACTTTTTCTATTTTTTTGAATTTTTTTATTTTTTTGTATTTTTGGAATATATAATTTTTTTGAAGATACATCAAAGCACCTATTGCTAGGTTTTCACTAAGATGATCATTTTTTGAGAACATTTTATGATTTTTAGAATTTTTGACAATATATCCTTCTTTTTGAATTTTCTCTGGATCAATAATTATGTACAAAGGATGCCCCCAGACAGAATGGGCATCATGGATAGAACTTCTTCAGGTGCAAGACATTGATAGGATTAGGGAACTTCTCTCCCTCTTCTATAGATAGTAAATAAGCACCTATCCTAAAAGTTGTTGTAATGATGTAAGGTCCAAGCCAATTACGTTCAAATTTGCCCTTTTGATCTCTATGCCGTTGATTCTTAGGATTTTCACGTACAACAAGATCTCCCACTTGGAATTCTCTAGGGCAAACCTTTTTATTAAAGGCTTTGGACATGCGCTTTTGATAAACCCTCATATGGTCAAATGATGCTTGACGTTTCTCATCTAGAAGTTCTAACCCTTGAAGTCTCATGGCACGGTAGTCTTCATTTATAACTAGACCATGGAGAGAAACTCTAAGTGAAGGAACCTCAACCTCCAAAGGTAACACTACTTCAACGCCATATGCAAGGGAAAAAGGAGTAGCCCTAGTACGAGTATGAATACTCATTCTATAGGCCCATAAAGCTGGATTTATCTATAAATGCCAATCCCTACTATTCTTACAGATTGTTCTATGTAAGATTTTAAGAATTGTCTTGTTTGATGCCTCTGCTTGACCATTTCCTTGTGTGAAGTAAATGGAGGACCAATGCTGTTTAATCTTGAATTTCTTGCAGAGTTGTTTAAGGTCCTTATTTTTAAACTAGCCTCTGTTGTCAGTAATAATCTTAGAAGGTGCTCCATATCGACAGATGATATGGTTCAGAATGAATAAAGAGACTATCTTTCCTAAGGCAACATAAATCAGGATAGCTTCTACCCATTTAGTGAAGTAATCAGTAGTAGTGATGATAAATTTGTGTCCACCTGATGAGTTGGGATGAATCTTCCCAACAAGATCAAAGGCCCCGTGCTGAAATCGCCAATCAGATATAGAAGGAATGAGCTCCCTTCCTGGAGCATGTATCGGGTTACCATGTTTTTGACACTTTTCACATGAATTTACAAAAGTTATTGCATCAATCTACATCGTGGGCCAATAGTACCCTTCCCTAAGCAACCTTCAAGCCATGGAAAGACCATTGGAATGTCCCCCATAGATTCCCTCATGAATGTCAACTAAAACTTGGTTAGATTCTTCCCTTTCTAAGCATCTAAGAAGTGTTCCATCTAGACCCCAACTATATAAATCACCAACAATAAGGAAATGGCGAGAGGTGGTTTGGGTAAGGTTTCTGCATTCAGATCAGTTAAAGGTTTCAGGTATAATGCCATCATGAAGATATGAGTAAATGGCACCATAACAGGATGACTCATGACCAACAAGGGTACAAATGACATGGCTTTCTTGGGAGTCAAAGATAGGGTGATGTATCTCTTCCACCAGGAATTCAAATCTTGATTGATGTTTCTCTAACTGAAGGAGTGAAGTAAGTGTGGCCATAGCATCAACTACTTTGTTTTCTGCTCTAGGGATTTTCTGAAACATGACAAATGTGAAGTATCTCTTTAAGGAATCAACCATTTTCTTATAAGGTACCATTTTCTCATGTTTTGTTTGATATTCATCATTAACTTGGTTGATTATCAGTTATGAATCCCCATAGATGTGTAACTCTGTGATTCTCCATTCTATGGCCATCTTAAGTCCATTTGTTAAAGCTTCATACTGAGAAATATTTTTTGTACATGGGAACAATAATTTGTAAGACTTAGGAATCGTGTACCCATGAGGAGAAACAAACAACACACCAGCTCCTGAACCATTTTGCATAAAGGATCCATCAAAGAACATCTTCCCTGTTCTTTTGGTCATATACATGAGATGCTCATCTGAGAAGTCAACTTGAATAGGTGCATTATCTTGTAATGCAAAATCAGCCAATTGGTCTGCTATGGCTTGTCCTTTGATTGCTTTATGTTCAATGTACTCTATGTCAAACTCTAAAAGTATCATCATCCATTTAGCAAGTTTACCTGTGATGGCAGCCTTACTTAACAAGTATTTGAGTGGATCTATTTTTTCTATGAGGTGTATAGTGTGCGCAAGCATGTAATGTCACAACTTTTGGGAAGCAAACACAATAGCAAGGCAAGATTTCTCAATGCTAGTGTAATTAACCTCATATGAAACAACAGTATGGCTAATGTAGTATATTGCTCTTTCTTTCCCATTTTTGTCAAGTTGACCTAGTAATGCCCCCAAGAAAGATTTTGTCACTGAAATGTATAGAATAAGTGGTTTCCCTAGGATAGGAGGAATTAAAATAGGAGGATTTTCCTAGTACTTATTGATTTGATCTATACTCTTTTGACAATCTTCATTCCAAACACATTTGACTCCTTTGTGTAAGTTCTTGTTCAAGGGTTGAGCTCTATCTACCAGTTGTCAAATGAATCTCCTTATAGATTGAAGACGTCCTTGAAGGCTCCTCATTTGACTAATGTTTCTAGGAGGTGGCATATCTATGATTGCTTGAACTTTTTCAGGGTCTGCCTCTACTCCTTTTTCTGAAATGATGAATCTAAGTAGTTTTCTAGAGGTGACTCCAAATACACACTTTTTAGGATTTAACCTTAGTTGAAATTGTTCCATGCGATCTAGAATGACTTCCAAATCGTCAAAGTGTGTATCTCTTTGTTTAGAATTGGCCAAGGTGTCATCCACATAATCTTCCATATTTTTATACATCATGTCATGAAAAATAGTTGTCATAGCTCTTTGATAGGTAGCTCCTGCATTTTTTAATCCAAAAGGCATAAATTTCCAACAATAGGTACCTCGTTCACAAGTGAATGCAGTATTTTCTTGATCTTTAGGAGCTATCTTAATCTGATTGTACCTACAAAAACCATCCATCAAAGAATAAATCTCATAACCCACAGTCACATCCACTATCATGTCTATATTGGGGAGTGGAAAGTCATCCTTTGGGCATACTCTATTGACATCTCTAAAATCTGTGCAAAATCGAATGGATTTGTCATGTTTGGAAACTAGCACAATGTTTGATATCCATTCAGTATAGGCAATAGCTCTTATGAAATTTGCACCAAGGAGTTTCTCTAATTCTTCTTTGACTAGGAGAGCTATGTGAGGATTCATCTTTCTCAATTTCTATTTAACTGGTTTGAAATTTGGAGCTATAGATAAGTGATGTATGATACAATTAATGTCCAACCCTAGCATATCTAAATAAGTCTATGCAAAATTGATCTTCTTTTTTTGTAAGAACTTAGTGTAAGCTTCTTTTTCTATTGGTGACAAGGACTCAGCCAAGTGTACTATTTGTGGAGCCTCATCCATACCCAAATGATTTCTTGTGTTGGTTCAATAAGCACTGAAGATCGATCTTTAAAATAGCTAGGGAGACAATCAACTACCTCATCCTTAGGTTCCTTAGAGAGGTTTTCCCTTTGGATACATCATTTCTTTTTTACTTTTTCAGTTCTGACATCGCCACGCAGTGGTTTTCGCCATCAGAACACCTATTCTTTTGATTTTCTTTTCTTTTTATCTTGTGACTAAGGTACCTGATGTCTAGCTCTATCATACTGGTAGCCAGTTCACTGGTGGAAGAGACTATAGGTTCAATGGAAGTTAGGTAACAAGCTATCTCATAATCATTTTGGAATGTTAAAAGCTTAGGTTCTTGATAGTGTTGGGACCAATTAATGAGGTCAGGATGAACAAGAGGTAAGTCAATGACTGGTTCAAGGTTATAAATGTGAATGGTATTATCGTTGGTGACCGAAGAGTCAGAGTCTATCAAGTATCCCTCTAAGCTACTCAAATTAGGATTCATCCTAACAAGCAAAGAATAATCCACTAAGGCAAAATGTGGGCTCAAATCCTCTAACCCTACACATGACTTGTTGGCTACCTTGGATTGAGAACTATAAATGTGAATAACATCAACATCTCTATCAACTATGGAGGACTCAGAAAAGGAGTCCCATTCATAATCATTAGAACTTGTATTTGAACTGGGACTAGGATGCTTACACCATGAAGGTTTGGGACATCGGGATGTAGAAGGTCCAGTTTCATCAAAATTAGCACTTTCTCTTTCCATTAATCAAACAAGAATCTTTCATTGACACTCTCTCAAAGGATCCTCTATATCCGATTCTTGTTCTAAAGTTGCAACCGATGCATGGGTGACTAAAATATTTGAATCTCCCCAAAGGAGAGTAGTGGAAGGGACCCAATCTTCACACATATCTTTCTGATTTTTCAAATTAGGTACATACTCTGGTTCATCATCACTATCCAACTTTTCAAAGAGAGGATTAGTGTGCTTGTTGCAATTTTCAAATCCTAGGCCAACTGGCTTCTTGGACTTGCATCCAAATTGAGCATGATCAATAGGTTTGGACCTAGCATCCAAATTGTGATTAAGAGGGACATATCTAGGATAGCCCATCTTTTTGATAAAGGTATACCCTCTTCCATAAGCTTTAGGAGAGGGAGAGAAGTTCTCATTGTGCATATATTTTTCTTCTCTATAGATCTAGTCTCTAATAAATGTTTCTTCCTTCTCATCTTGGATAGGCACTGATGATTCTACAAATTTTTCAAATAAATTCATAGCTGAAGAGGAAGGTTTCTTTTCTTTTGAAGGTTTTCCATAAGACCAAGGTGAAACTAGTAATGTTGTGAGGGATTTGAGTTGATACCCCCCATACCAAGGTCTACTAATTTAAGCTTTTCTTTACATTCAGCTAAGGTTGCATCAAAATATTTTTCTTCTCTATTGAGGGGAAAATGATCCCCTACTGAAATTGAATTAACAGATAAAGTGTTATCCCCATGTATACAAATCTCTATTCCATTGTAGGGGAACTTAACACATTGATGATAGGTAGATGGCACTTCTTGCATATCATGAATCCATGGTCTACCAAGTAAGATATTATACGCAAGGGGTCCAGCATCAACTATTTGAAATAAAATATCCTTTTGAACATGGCCAATCCTAATAGGAAGGAAAACCAACCCCTTGGAACTTATTTTTGCCTCATCATAGGCTTTGATAGATATCCTTTTTCTGGTATATATAACCTCTTCAGAATAACCCAATTCTTTCAAAAGACTAAAAGAACAAATATTAAGCCCAACACCCCCATCTATCAACATGTGCCTGACATGGGTTATATGGATCATGATGTCAATATGAAGGGAAAGATTGTGTGGATGGCTCAAATCTTTATCATAATCTTCTAAAACTGTAAGGTAATGAGGGGTAACAATGTGATTAACCATATTCTAGAATTGATCAATATCTAAGTTGTTGGTGACATTTGTCATGCGCAAAGCATCCTCAAGGATTTGTTTATGTCTCGGGGACAACTCTAAGAGCTCAAAGAAAAAAAATTGAGCGGGAGTTCTTTGTAACTGATCAACAAGATTGTAACTTGATTTAGGATTAATAGTTGGCTTCAAGGTGATAGGCTTGGATGCCACTTTCTTAGGTTTACTTTACTGGATTGAATTGGGTCCTCTAATGACAACGGGACCTTGACTTTGGGTAACAACATTAAGGGCTTGAGATGACCTTCTAGAGTTGGGACCCCTTAGCACCATAACAGGTTCTTTATCAAAAATAGGAGGAGAGTCTTCATCTAGATCATAACCATAAGGATCTCTTCCACTCATCATATTAACATTTTCTTCAACAAATTCAAGCATGTTGATAGTATTTTATACATCTGTGTAAGTATAATTGATCTCAGCTTTGCCATTCTTAACTTTAGAGGTTTCCCCCTTTTCATATTTGGGAAAAGGTTCCTTGAATTCCTTATGATAGGCATTGGTGTTCAATCCATCTATTGTAATTTGTCCATTCTCAATGAGATCTTGAATGATATGCTTGAGTTTCTAGTAGTGTTCAACGTCATGTCCAATATCATTATGAAATATGAAAAAGGTTTTCTCCTTCCATCAATGTGGTTTAACTTCAGGTGTATGAAAATACACAGCATCTCAAGGATGTGCCAGATTGTTATCAATAAGTTTCTTTCAAATTTTCTCATATGACTCACCAAGTTTTGCAAATTGACATTTTTCACTTTTAGGCTTACCTTGGTAACTTGGCTTACTTTCTTGTTGAGTGGATGTATTGAGCTTCATAGCTTGAATAGTACAAGATAAGTGGAAATAGGTTGATCTTTAGGTTGGGAGGAATCCACAACTCCATCATTAACCACCTGTTTGTTCCTATTCCAATATTGGTTCTTCTCTTTATCCTTGTTAGAGTTGTTGTTTTGACCATTGTTGTTGTTATTTCCATGTTTAGTCAAAATTCCTTGTTCTCTTAAAACATCCTCGATTCTACATGCAGTTTCAACCATGGTGTCAAATGAATCAAAAACCATTTTCTTGACCTCATACCGCATTTCGGGAACCTACTAACAAGAATGTCAATATTTTAATTATCAAGAATAGTTCTAGAATAGCAAGAGCATTTTCGTCTCCACCTTTGCAAGAAAGTAACAAAGGGTTCTCCTTGATTCTGCTTTAAGCTACATAAGTCCAACAAAGCAATAGATCTTGAAATATTATATGCAAAGTGTTGAACAAATCTGTGAACAAGCTATTTGAAAGTCTTAATACAGGGAGTTATCTTAGTAAACCATTCCATTGCTTTTCCCTTAAGACTTCGTGGGAATAACCTCATGAGATAAGAGTCATCTTGATGGAACTCAAAATTTGTGGTATAAAACTGGTGCACATGATCATGTGGATCTCCACTCCCATCATATTTGTCATATTAAGGAATTTCAACCTTTCTAGGAAATTCTTTCATGTCATAACTCTTATCAAAAGGATTAGGACAAATCGATTCCAATGAGAAAGAATTCTTAGGTGCGAACATCTTTTCCATTGTTCTTTTCATTTCATTGAGCTTCTCCTCTTGGGATGGACCTTGCTTCTTAATATTTTTATCCACATCAAAGTTGTAAGGGACCCTAGCACCTTTGTTGATTAGGCTCTCTAGGAACTTATCCTTGTTTTGCTCCAAATATTTTTCCACATAATGTTGGAAAAGTGGCTCTTGTTGCATTTTCATGAAATCTTGGGAGGTGTGATCAAAGCTCAAGCTACTACCTCCATATTGTGAACCATAATGAGCACATTGTGAAGGTGACCTTGATTTCCTAGGAGGGGTTGGTCTCCTATAATGATCATGTCTAGAAACCCTTCTTCCTCTAGAGCTAGGAGATCGTGATGGTGATCTTGAATGTCTCCTACCTCATGGAGTCCGAGGAGGAGTAGATGGAGGAGAACTATTTCCACCACTAACATGCATATTGTTGAATGGATCATTGAGTTGTCTAGCCAAGAGCCTATCTTTCTCCTCTTGAAAGGCTTTCCTTTCCATTTCTATCAAAGTTTGTATCTTCGTCTCTAGGCATCTAATTTGTTCTTCCTTATGAACTTGTTCATCTTGGAATTATTTATTTTCACGTTCAATCCTCTTGAGTCTATAGCTCATGTAATTGGTAGATGTTTTAAGAGGTGAGATTGGTCTTGAATTTTGAAACAAGTTGCTGGTATAAGTTGTATTGACATGAGTATCATAACTTTCATCTCCTTGGTTCTCATGTTGTGATAACTCATCATTGTAAGCATGTCTCTTACCTCTCTCTCTCTCAGCCCTTTGGCGTGCATCTAAATATCTTGTTGAAATAAGGGGTGAGCCTGGTCTACTGCCATGAGAGGAACCACTGAATGAAATAGCATTTCTACTCTTTGAAAACATATCATCATAATGTTTATCCCTGGCTTCCTTCTCTCTTCGATTCATTGTGTAACTCATATCCATAGAAGAGTGAGAAGATGTTAAGGGGATACCCAGCTCACTAAGATGACTCTTGGAATCAAACCACACTTCCAAAGTATTCCTAGGCAATTGATCAAATACGGGTTCTTTTCCCTTATGTCTTTGGCGAGTTTGAACTAAGGGTAATTGGTTAAAAATCACTTGAGGTTGTTTTCCTTGATTTACTTGATATCTTGTTGTAACTAGCATGAAAGAAAAGGATAAGCCAACACTGCCATAGAGGTGCCAAATAAATTTGGGTGAATACCCTAGCACATATGGATCAGGAGGATGGTCTTACCCAAATTATATTAATTGAGATTGAAATTGTATGGAAGTGGATGGACAAGAGACTACCAAAACTCTCCAAGTGTGTTATCAAAGAATCTAAAGGTTTATCTTTTCAACAAGGATGGTTTCTAGCTCACCAAGTGCCAAGAAAGGTCACTTGTGAAATCAAAGATTGCTAATCCAAGAGGTCAAATGCAAGAATCATAAGCAAAAACAAACTTCTAACAGTGAGGTAAGTAATCCAATCTGACCCGGATCAACCCAGAAAATAGAAAATGATAGGACAGCAAGTTAAACAGGCTGAAAAATGATAGCAAATAGCTCACTGGAAGGCAGTTTTGTACTACAAAATGCTTTCTCGTGCGAGGATTTGCATAGGACCACATGTCAAAATGCACAGGAGTGCAAAGAAATACCAAACTAGTGTGACAGGATAACAATAAATTGGCAAGATATCGCACGAGGATTCTCAGATAGGCACATAAGGAAACGCGACAAACAGTGCGAAGAAACAGTTTGATCGCGCAAGAAAAGCACACAGAACTCAATTTTTGATTGTTTTAATTGACCAACTAGATGCATTAATAGATTTAATCATGAATCAGGCATGCAATATAGCAATCAGGGAGTTCAAGCAATCAATGTCTTCAAACAATGAGCAAGGGAGAAAGCAACCTTGCACATGAACATGGATAGTGTCATAGTATTTCTACTCCATAAGAATACTACTTGTGTATGTTCTAAAAATGTTTTCCAATCACACACATAGTCCTAGAGAATAAAAATTTGGTTGAAATATGGTTCTGAGTAATGGCTTGACTCTGCAACTTTTGCAATCTCAAGTGGGTGAAATCCAATCTCAGCGCACCGAGGTTTTGACACAGTCCAAGAATTTAATCAATCAAGAGCTGTTGAGGAGATCTAAAAACCCACAAGAAACTACACCCATGGAGATTTCTTCCACAAGGACATTTATATAGCGGTTTTTTCTACCATGGAAAAAATGGCTATTACCGCTTGAGGTTCCATCCATGTGGTTTACCCAATAAAGGGAATTTCCACTACGGTTAACCCTCTCTAACAAGGAAGACTCGCAATATGGACCACATGGGGACTTGGTTTGGATTCAAGGGTTCCAAGTTTCTAATTTTCCCAAAAGAGAAAAGAGCATAACCCTCTAGCCTCTTCAGCTCACCCAAACATAGCAAACAAGATTAATTGACCCACTAATTTGAAATCACCTCATTCAGGGTTCACACAAGAACAAATGACACCAATCTCCCCAAAGAGAGAAAGTATCGCCAAAAGTTGAAGCCCAAACTAAGTTGACCAATGAGATAAAAAAAAATCCTTCCCTACCTACAAGGGGATCTATCGTCAAGAAGAGCTTCACATGTAAGACAAGAAAATGAAGCCCACTCTCTCAAGATCGCCACAAATAGTGTTCATAGGGCCTAATTCCTATGTGAAACATATATGCAAGAAAGCAAATCTAGGTCCATTTTTAGAGCGCCAATTGGAAATGTGATCTATGAAAGAAAGAAACACTCAAATAAAACACATGAGAGGTTCATTTTATTTCCAAAATCCAAATGTTATAGAGATCAACAAAATACCTCAAATCCAATGCAATGCGAATCATTTTGTTGTTTATCCAAGCAAGTCCAAATCAGCAACAACAAATCACAAACCACCAGAAATAGTAAACATTAGTGGTTAGCACAAAAAATAGAGATATTAAATATAGAAATGAAAAACAAATCTCTGGTGTGGAATCTGACATGAAGATTCGCACAGTGCTGCGTGAAGATTCATAGAATCTCATGCGAAGAAGTGCAGAAAAAGTATAGAAATAGAGAACAGATCAGATCACAGCCTGGTGTCAAATGTCACACAAAGATTTGCACAGAGCCGTGAGAAGATTCGCATAGAGAAGAGTGAGGAAATGAAAAATCCAGCAAAATTTTTCCTGTAGACCTACAAAAATCCGCACGAGAATTCCCTGTAGAAAGTACAAAAACATTACAGAAATCCAAAAATAAATTATGAAAAATAGCTATGTGATAGAAAATGAATCTTCTGCCCCACGGTGGGTGCCAAAAATGTGTGATGAAAATGTGTCACACTTCTATGGGTCATTCCATCCAAGGTTTCTCAAGAATGAGGCCTAAAATATCGACTCATAGCTCTCTAGTCATGGAGTGCAAAGGTTTGTTATGGAGGCCCTCAGATTGACCTATTTATGCCCATGCAAGTACACCATGAAATGAGAGATTCAATGCATGAAAATGAAATCTATTCTATATGATTGCAATGCATAAAAGGAAATTAATCTAAATGATAACAATGCATGATTAATCTATGAAAGGAAATATGCAAATTTAATCTATGAAAATAAACATGATTCTAAGCTAATATGAATCTAATCTACATGAATAGCCATGAATGCAAGAAGAAGAAGACAAGAAGAGAGAAGTTGCAATATCCAAGCTTGAGTGCTCAAATACTCCTCCAAAATTGCTCTCCAAACCTGCAGCATAACAATACCTAAAAATTCTATCATGAGAATGAGAAGGAGAGGTTTCCTTATAAAGAAAAGTGAACAGTTGAGATTAAGAGGAAAAAATCAAAGGCTATGATTAAGAGGCAAAAAGCCCACCACTTAGGAAGATGTGAAGAAAAAGGTATTTTTATTTAATTTTTATATAATTTATTTCCTTTTTCATCAAATAAAGTGCTTTAAGTGGGGATTTTTATTTATTTAATTAAAAGAGGGGTTTTCTTTTAATTAAATAAATTTGAAGAATTTAATTTAATTAAATGAGAGGAATTTAATTTAATTAAATAAGATGATTAAATCAATCAGATTTCCACAATCCATAAGAATTTTCAATTTGATTTCTGGATTTGATTGTGTGTAGTTTTTAGCATCAACGTTTTGGATCACACTCCGTGATCCATCATCAGGATGAGAGCAAAGAGAAAATTTAAACACAGCTCCCTCCCATGAAGGATCACGGAGTGTGATCCGAAACGTTGATGCTAAAAACTACACACAATCAAATCCAGAAATCAAATTGAAAATAAATAAGATGAATTTTATTTAATTAAAAGGGAGGTTAAATATTTTAATTAAATTAAAATGATCAAACCTTAGGAAATATTGAAATAATTGAATTAATTACAATTTGATCAAGGAAATTGATTTGAATTGAAAATGTTTCAAAGCATTGATTCGGGAATTTGATAAATTGATAAAATGATAAATGGGGCCCATAGTCTAGGAGACCATTTTAGGGTGCATACGGTTCTCTGGTTTGTAAGTTAGAGCATTTTCTCTATTCACTGGTCTGAAACCTTCCAAAACTAGGGTTTACTCACTAATTATCATTTTCCTCTCATTTCCACCCTTGGAAAATTCTGATCCTTGGTGGAATGAGAGGTCTACATGTGGACTACATGAATTTGAAGTGGGTTTGCAGGGAAACAAGTGTTGGAGCATGTTCTAAGTGAAGAATAGTCAACATCTCTATGTGGCGACTAGTAATCAGAATGGTGCAGTAGTGACTTCCATGAGATTGGGGTTGAGTTAGACATTGTCAATGCAATTCGAGGAGTTTGGGACCATCCCAAGTACATTCCAAGTCTTGGTTTCATCCTTCCTTAAGGATTTAGGGTACTTCCTTTGTTAATGGAGACCTAATTGTCAATTAGGCCTGTCTAATTTTATGGTGTTCTAGCATGTTCCTTTTACTTTAGAACCCTTGGATTTTGGGATTGTTAATACTCCATAGATGGTACTCAAAAATATGATTATTTCCTTAGGTCCAGTGTGAAGTGTAGAAGTTATGTCTATTTTACCCTCTGTGCAGGGCTACAAGGAATTGAAGACTTGATTATGGAACGGACATCTCAAGGATACCCTAGACTTTATTAATGGTGGGAACATATCTTGTTAGGCTTAATAGGACCTCTTTAAACTTGGCTTAACCCATACAACTCTGAGTTGTCACTTTAGGTCTCATGAATCAATATTTGGATGTTGATTGCATAAGTATGGATTGTTGAGATACATTGTACATCTTTAATCTAGTATTATACTCTTGTCAAGATGTTGTTGGAGTTTTGTGTAAGTATGTTGTGAACTTTTCTTAAAGGTGTAAGACCTAGGTGAAATGGGTTGGTGTGTGAAGACCCCTTTGGGAGAGTTGGCAAGGACATAGTGCCTAGCTTTACTTGTCATACCCTAGATCTTGCATCAAGTGGTATCAGAGAAGATTAAGGTTCTTTGGACTGATTCAAGTTGCAACCATGGCTGATGATGGAGAAGAAAGTGAAATTACTAATAGGATGTCCAATGGAGAATTA
This sequence comes from Thuja plicata, assembly GCA_018584345.1. Taxonomy (NCBI): domain Eukaryota; kingdom Viridiplantae; phylum Streptophyta; class Pinopsida; order Cupressales; family Cupressaceae; genus Thuja; species Thuja plicata. The sequence goes on from MU224554.1 coordinate 1,791,840, forward strand.
CTGAGTGTAGTAAAGGAGCATGATGTAGAGAGGAAATGGATCAGGCAGGAGATGGAAAGGCTTAAAGAAAAAGTGAAGAAAACTGGTGGTAACTCTGGAGTGGAAGAGGGGGGAGTGTTGAAGACGCCCCTTTGTAGGAGGAAGAGGAGATCCTTGTATACCAGAGGCTACTTGTGAAGAATTTGAAGTATATGGAGAGGAGGACCATGGAAACTAAGCTTGATCTACCTGTTTACAATGGAAGGATGGATGTAGAAGAAGTCATGGAGTGGATGGATGCACTCACTAGTTTCTTTGACTGTGAGGAGATACCAAAACACCAAAAGGTGAAAATAGAAAAGTCTAAGTTAAAGGGATCAACCCTAACTTGGTGGAACTTCACTCAAGTAGAGAGGGTGAAGATGGATAAGAATCCAGTGGGCACATGGAAGAAGATGATGGCCTTGGTGAAGGAGGCTTATGTGCCAGAATATTATGAAGTTCAACTTCATAAGAAAAGATAGAGTGTGAGACAAAAATAAATGAATGTCTCAGGGTACACTGAATAATTTCGTAATCTCTCCATGAAATCTAAGTTTATATAGCCATAAAGTGTCAATCTTGAAAGATACATGCAAGGATTAAGGATAAATATCCAGGATGAGTTGAGTTTTTGCTCTCCAACTACAGTCCAACATTGCTTCCAATTCTCACTAAAATTTCAAGAAAAATTCAAGAGAAGACAAAATCAAAGTTCTAGGGGTAGAGGTAACAACAACCATAGAAAAATTTTTAAAGGAAGGGGAAATACATGGGGTAGAGGAAAATCAAGCAATGACAGACCCATGGAGCAGAATCAAGGAGGAAGAGACCAAGGAGAGTAAATTAACATGGAAGGTTACAGAGGAAGGAGACCTTTTGGAAGAGGTTGGGGAAGAACAAGTGAACCCCTAAGGTGTTTCAACTGCACTCAGTTAGGCCACCATGAAGGGAGATGCCCTAAGAAAAGTAACAATAACCAAGGTGAGAGAAGAGCACAGTTGGTCCAAGAAGACAATCAAGAACTTGAAGTTGAAGAAGGAACAATCATGATGATGAGACAAGCCTTCCTGCAAGTACCACACACTCAAGAGCCACCCCAAAGGAAGAACCTTTTCAGAACAAGAATCAGGTGTCAAGGAAAGGTATGTAACTTGTTAATAGACTCTGGTTCAATAGAGAAATTTATTTCTAAGGAAATGGTATAGAAGTTAGAACTAAAGAAAACACCACATCCTTTCCCTTATAATGTTTCTTGGCTCACTAAAGGACAACAAACACTAGTCACTAAATAGGCTATGGTAGAATTTTATCTAGGAGATTTCAAGGATAAGGTTTTGTGTGATGTTGTAGAAATGGATTCTTTCCATGTTGTAGAAATGGATGCTTTCCATGTTGTAGAAATTTTCATTGATTACATTGGCAAATTTTTTGTTATCTACCTTGATGATATATTGATTTTCAGCAGCAGTAGGGAACAACCTAAACCATTTGGATCAAGTGATAAAGAGACTTAATGACCACAAGATCATCATCAACCTGGAGAAATGTATGTTCATGCAAAGGGAACTTACCTTTTGGGGTTTTTTTATCTCAAAGGGAACATTAAAAATGGATCCTAGCAAGGTGGAGGCCATTGTCAATTGGCCCACTCCAAGAAATCAAGGTGAGGTAAGGATCTTTCATGGTCTTGCTACCTTTTACAGATAGTTTATAAAGAACTGCAGTCATGTATGTGCTCCCATGTTAGACACCATCAAGGGTGGTAAGAAAACTAATTTTGCTTGGACAAATGAAGCTAACAATGCTTTTGGTTACTTGAAGAACAAGGTTTCTCAATATCCTATCTTGACCATACTTGATATTAGGAAGGTGTTTACTATGGAGACAGATGCTAGTAACCTAGCCATTGGTGTTATATTGATCCAAGAAGGGAATCCCATAGCTTTCTTCTCTGAAAAACTAAATGATGCTAAGAAAAGATACTCAACATATGACCTTGAATTGTATGCAGTAGTGTAGGCCCTTAAAAAATGGAGACACTACCCTTTACCAAAATAATTTGTTGTCTATACTCGCAACCATGCACTAATTTTTCTAAATTCTTAGGAAAAACTAAGTGTCAAGCATATAAAGTGGATGGAACAATTGTAGACATACACATTCACATTTAAGCACAAGAAAGGTCAAGCAAACAAGGTTGTTGATGCCCTCAGCAGAAAATTTGTTTTGGTTGAAGAAGTGTAATTACAAATCATTGGGATTGATGCTTTGAAGCATCTATATGTAGGTGATCCAAATTTTGGAGAGGCATTCAAGGTGTGTTCTCAACTTGTAGGCAAATATCACACTGAGTTCTCTAAATTTCTCATTAAGAATAACCTTTTGTTCAAAGGTTCTCAACTTTGCATACCTAGGTGTCCTATGAGACTAAACATCAACAAAGAGAAACATTGTGGAGGCATGGGTGGTCACTTTGGCATAGATAAGACCACAGACCAGATCAAGAGGAGTTTCTTTTGGCCTAAGATGTCTAATGATATCAAGAAATTTGTGGAAGCATGCACTATTTGTCAACAAGCTAAGGGTGTATCTACTAATCACAGATTGTACCAACCTTTTCTAATTCCTAATAGGCCTTGGGAGTCAATCTCCATGGATTTTGTAATGGGCCTTCCTAGAAGCAAAAAGGGTTTTGATAGTATCTTTATGATTGTAGACAGGTTCAGTAAGATGGTGTATTTTGTCCCTTGTAAAAGTACAAATTATGCCTCCCACATTTCTCAACTCTTCTTCAAATAAGTTGTTAGGATTCATGGACTACAAAAGACAATAGTCTGAGATAGGGATGTTAAGTTCCAAGGACATTTTTGGTGCACATTCCACAAGAAATTGGGGACAAACTTAACCTACATCTCTTACTATCACCCACAAACTGACGGCCAAACAGAAGTGGTGAATAGATCATTCAGGAACCTTCTTAGATGTCTAACCAAGAAGCATAACTAGAGTTGGGATGTTATCCTCCCACAAGCTGAATTTGCATTTAATGATTCTCTCAATAGATCTACTAGAAAAACACCTTTCCAAAAAGTTTATGGTTTGCACCCAAGAGGCCTATTGGATCTAATTGATCTACCTTCAGAATTTAAGGTTAGTGCTCAGGGAGAAGGACTGGTAGACCTCATTTCCCAAGTTCAACATGAAGTGAAAACCAAACAACTACAGACAACTCAAAAGTACAAGGAGAAAGCAGATAAAAGGAGAAAAGAAGTTCATTTCCAGATTGGGGATAAGGTTTGGGCTGTTAGAGTAATCAGTTAATTCTTACTCTTTTTCTCTTAAGCTATCTCTTAGGTGCATATAATTAATACTTTATATTAATTATATTGCACAACCTAGCCTTTATATTTTTAGGGTTTGTTCACCCTTATAGGTTGAACTTTGTAATTCTTTTTCATACTCTTCGAATACATTTTGAGCTCTCACCTTTTGAGCATAGAAGGGTTTCTTCTTTTTCTGTTGTTGGCTTCAATCTTTGCAATAGGTATTTTGCATGTAGGTGTACTTGGAAAGCTGTGAAGTTGGATTTATCAACTTCTATATGGTATCAGAGCCACCCTGTCGCTGCTTGATCGAAGGTCTTTGAAGCCACGATTCGAAGACGACAGCCACAACCTTTTTGGAGTTTTTTTGTGATTTCTAAGGAGGCAATATTTTTTGGAGCCGTTTGAGCCAAAACGGACTCTGCCATTGCGTTTAGAAGGCCCGGGAGAGTTGAAATACATATAAATTTCAACCATTTTGGTTACTGTGCCCTCAGGGAAAAAATTTTGGCCTACTAGGGCCGTACGGACACGCAAAACAAAAAAAATTTAAAAAAAAAATCATTTTTTAAATGATTTTTGGCGTATAAATTACGCCTGCAATGCAAATCCCAACCGCGCCACCCGCATGCCACCAAAGGGTCGCCACCGCCAGCGGTTAGACCGGCGCGCCACTGGCCCGCCTCCGGCGCCCAGCCGCCACCGGCCCTCCGCTCGGGCTCCGCCGCCCCTCCGCTCAGGCACCACCTAATCTCAGCCTCCGCCCAGCCGCCACCTGGCCACCACCCATAAAGGAAGTGATGTCATCTGACATCACCAGGACGTCAGCTGATGGCCAAACGACCATCAATTTTAAAACAGTGTCTGGTTTTTTCCAGCGAACATGCACTTTTAGGGTCCTATTGGTTTTTTGCTCGTAACTTGAGCAAACAGACTCGAAAATGCAAGTATCTTATGTCGTTGAAAAGGTCTTTCTGAGATGGACACATTGGCATAGGTATCATTTCCTGATTTTACCATTTGGTTTCCAATTTTTGCAGTCAAATTCGTGCCTTTGTTTGTGCTCCTGTTTGGCTTCTGGAACTCAGGTTTTTCTCTCATTTTTTTCTGTGCTTTCAGTAGTTGTTTATTTGAGGTGCACAGGGGATAGGATTATTCATTTTGGGGGGGTGCATTTTACTTTCTGTCATTTCATTCAGAAAGACCCTTCTACTTCTGTCTTATTCTTCTTTCAATGTCGGACCCCTTTGTGGCCCGACTGACACCTCACAACTACCACACATGGAAGCCACATATGACCAGACTCCTCATGTCATGAGGTTTATGGTCCTGCATGGATGTGGCTTAGCTAGTTCTTCAGAGGCCTTATGAGGCGCTTATGCACAGAAACATGATGGATGAGGCAATGGGCCTCATTGCTATGAACATTTCAGATGGGTTGTTGTTCCACCTAGATGGTCTGACTACACCCAGGGATATGTGGGACAAGTTCTCCACCTTGTTTGGCACCATGGATCAGTTTAGGATTCTCCAGATAGATGCAGAGTTCACCT
>MU224554.1:1796827-1839660 GCA_018584345.1 Thuja plicata
CTTCTACTCCACTATGGATGCACTGGGTACTCGACATGTTATGCCCTCTTTTGAGACCTTCTGTGACAGGTTAACTCATGAGCAGTCCAAGCTCAGTCAGATGGATTCTCTTACAGGTTCACAGTCATAGGCATTACTTTCCAAGTCATCTCAGGATACACAGAAGCCAAAGCTGAAGCAGATATCTGATTCCTCTTCTCAGCACTCTACTGGCCCACCATCTATTTCTAAGAAGGAGAAACAGAAGACTCAGAACCCCACTTGTTCTTATTGTCAGAAGGGTTCCCATGATGAGTCCCAGTGTTATCAGAAGAGATTTGATGGCTATGAGAAATAGATTTCAGATTTGCAATCTCTCCTTCAGAAGAACACTATTTCCTCTCCATCCTCTTTCACCTCACAGGGGTCTACTTTTCAGTCTTCTGCCTCATCTTTGACATCTGGACAGGATTTTGGATAGGGTCATGCATTACGGGCATCTGTTGCATCCCCTTCACAGGTCCCTTGGATACTAGATTCCGGTGCTTCTCACCATATGGCATCTTCTCAGGATTTTTTCTCTTCTTTTGAGACTTCTCCTATTCTTCATATTCTCATGGGGAATAACACTGTACAGACAGTCTATGGGATAGGTTCAGTCAGCATTCAGGATGGCACATTCAATGATGTATTGTATGTTCCATCTCTATCTGCAAACCTTCTCTTGATTTATCAGATCACACGTAGTGGGTCAGGGAAGACAGTTGAGTTCACACCTGATTCAGCCTTCATCAGGGATAATGTGATAGGAGGCATTATTGCTACAGGGATAGTTGATCATTCCACCCATCTCTACACCTTCTCTCACTTTGGTCCACCATCTCCACTTTCGAAGCTCAGCTCTCCTCTTTCTAGAGAGCATCATGTGGTGCAGTCAGGTCGCTTGAACCTCTGTGTTGTTCCTGAGACCAGTGTTGTGACTGCCATACCACATCCTGAGGCGTACTTTTCTCTTCAGCGGGATTCTTCTTCAGCACTGCTTGACCCTCCAGCTCCATTCATCGAGCCACCAGGTGCAATTGTTGAGGATTCTTCAGAGAACACTCATCTCCTCTCTCATGACAGTGTCAGCACACCTGTCATACCACTTGCATTGGGGATTCCCTTTCAAAATCCTTATGCCTTCTCATTTGAGCATCAGCTCGGCCTTCCAGTGACACCTCATCTTTCAAGGTCACCTCTTCAGTACCCACTGACTTTCACTCCTCTGCATTGGAGTCACAGTGGTTTGTTCATTGCTCCAGGGGTTCTTTCATTCTAGGGGGGCTTCGGAGCCTCGACCCTCTCTCACGGGGGGGGCTAGCAGCACGCATTGTACTACTGGCTTTGAGAGAGTCTCTTGAAGTCATTCTTTTTGTCTTTGCTTTCTTTTATATCTCTTTTTGGGGTAGAGTTTTTCCCACTGGGGTTTCTCTATTTCCCCGATTTATAGAGATTTCTTTGTTGTTGGGTACCTGATCAGGCCTTGTTGTCGGGACCCATTTCCTGCTTTCTTAGCTGTGCTAGGTTAGCTTACCTCCTAAGCTTCGCTTAAGGGGGGGTGTTAGAGTAATCAGTTAGTTCTTACTCTTTTTCGCTTAAGCTATCTCTTAGGTGCATATAATTAATACTTTATATTAATTATATTGCACAACCTAGCCTTTATGTTTTTAGGGTTTGTTCACCTTTATAGGTTGAACTTTGTAATGCTTTTTCATACTCTTTGAATAAATTTTGAGCTCTCACCTTTTGAGCATAGAAGGGTTTCTGCTTTTTCTGTTGTTGGCTTCAATCTTTGCAACAGGTATTTTGCATGCAGGTGTTCTTGGCAAGCTGTGAATTTGGATTTATCAACTTCTACATGGGCGTACCTCAGAAAAGAGAGGTTACCAAAGGGTAGATACTCCAAACTCCACATGAAGAGATTTGGCCCATGCACCATTTTTGACAAAATGGGAGAAAATGCATATGAAATAACTCTTCCCCCTACTTTGTTTATCTCTCCAATTTTTAACATTGTTGATCTAACCTCTTATAAAGGTGATGTAGCTTGTAATGATGTAGGTACTTCTAATAACTTAGGCCCTTGAGATACTTTAGATGTTGTGAAAAATCTACCTCCTAGCCAACTAGTTCAATTGGATAAAATTTTGGAATCCAAAGTTCTCAAACAAACCAGGTTAAAAACATATATGCAGTACCTTGTTAAGTGGAAAGGCCTCCCCAACATTGATGCTACATGGATCACTGAAGACCAAATTAAACAACATGACACTTCCATTGATCAACTTGACTCAAGTGGGAACTTGATTTATAAAACTCATGGGAAGTATGGTGTAGGAGCACCCACTACAACAACATGAACACCTCATCAAAATGCGATTCCTAGGGGGTATTGAGGATGCCCAAGTCCTAAGGGTTTCATCTTTAGTTCATTGACCCAATTGTAAGGCCTAGTTCCAAGATTGGCATTCATAAGCCACTTTTTCAACCATTGGTCAAGGGGTCCCTAGAGTTTAGGATTTGGGAATTTAATTTTCTTAGGTAGTTTTAAGTCAATTAGGAACCTTAGGTTCACTTTCTGCAATAAGATTACATCTTTAGTGCAACTTTGCAAATGTTGTCAAAAGTTGTCAAGCAACTTTGACAACATTTACATATTTTTGTTTGTAACGTCTTAATGACTTCCCCAAAAAACATATGGTTTTAAATATGGTTGTAACCATTTGGGAAATCTTTCCTAGCCCTTTCAGGTGGGTGGAAAGCATCATGATATAATTTTTCTCTTTGAATCAACAAAAATAACTGATTTTCCTATAACAGTCGACTTGCAACTTTGGGTATGGACCTATACGGACAAACCAGGGCATGAATCCAATTGGGGAGTAAGAATTATTATGTTACCTTTCATTTTCATTTGATTTGAGGTCTTTATGTTCTCTTGTTTTTAAGTTAGAGCATTTTCTCTATTCATTGGTCTGAAACCTTCCAAAACTAGGGTTTACTCACTAATTATCATTTTCCTCTCATGTCCTCCCTTGGAAAATTCTAATCCTTGGTGGAATGAGAGGTCTACATGTGTAATACATGAATTTGAAGTGGTTTTGTAGGGAAAATAGTGTTGGAGCATGTTCTAAGTGAAGAACAGTCAACATCTCTATGTGGTGACTAGTAACTAGAATGGTGCAGTAGTGACTTCCATGAGATTGGGGTTGAGTCAGACCTTGTCAATGCATTTAGAGGATTTTGGAACCATCCCAAGTACATGCCAAGTCTTGGTTTCATCCTTCCTTAAGGATTTAGGTTACTTCCTCTATTAATGGAGACCTAATTATGAATTAGGCCTATCTAATTTTGTGGTGTTCTAGCCTGTTCCTTTTTACTTTAGAACCCTTGGATTTTGGGATTGTTAATAATCCATAGAGGGTACTCAAAACTATGATTAGTTCCCTGGATCTAGTGTGAAGTGTATAAGTTATGTCCATTTTACCTTTTGTGTAGGGCTATAAGGAATTGAAGGCTTGATTGTGGAATAGACATATCAAGGATACCATAGACTTTCTTAATGATGGGAACATGTCTTATTAGGCTTAGTAGGACCTTTTTAAACTTGGCTTAACCCCTACAAATCTGAGTTGTCACTTTAGGTCTCATGAATCAATCATGAATCAATATTTGGATGTTGATTGCATAAGTATGGATTGTTGAGATACATTGCACATCTTGAATCTAGTATTGTACTCTTGTCAAGATGTTGTTAGAGTTTTGTGTGATTGTGTTGTGAACTTTTGTTAAAGTTTTTAAGACCTAGGTGAAGTAGGTTGGTTTGTGAAGACCCCTTTGGGAGAGTTGGCAAGGACATAGTTCCTAGCTTTCCTTTTCATACCCTAGATCTTGCATCAATTTGTACATGAGATAGCTCAAAAGTTATGGAATGTCACTCCTAAAATGACAGTTGAAGATCATTGCATTTCGAATGATGTGTAGCTTGGCCTTTGCAATGGAAAAAAAAGGTGGTGAATATATTATTACATGCATATCCATACTGTGATAGACCAGCATGGTGATGAATTTCAATCATAGGCTATGAAAGACCCACAAGGCATGAAAATTTAGTGAACTTAAATGGACTATTAATGAGTGATTCAATGATTAACCATGGAGTATAATATTTAGTCAATGTTTTTATATTAAGTTGATGTTATTTTTATTATTGACTAAAGATGGTGAGCCTCCAATCAACGTTTATAAAGAAAGAAAGAATGATATGCAGATATAAAATAATTTTTCAATGTTGCTCCGCATCAAGGTGTGTAGATGAGAGGGGACTGGTGTGGAATCAGAATGTAGATGCAATAGAATATCTATGTAGGATCCTATATCAATGCCAATGTTGATTTGAGTCAACCATCATAGTTTCCTGTCAAATGCCTCTATGCCCTTGGCTATGCTGTAAACATTTCCAAATCATATCGCTAGAGTTCTGCAATTGCAGAGTGTTGTACATTGTGTTGTGTATGAATCGATGGTGTGTCTTGGGCTAGTGGAACTATAGGACCCTGTGCAACTCTAATGACATCTATGATAGATGCTATCATTATCCTCTACATGTTTGCAATATAGGAACATGATTGTGGAAGATCCTCAGAAAAATAAAGTGCAATATCCAAGTTATGTTCTTTTCTAGAAAGTGTTTGTTAACCTTACTATGATGAGATTACTAAGAGGGGAGGGGTGAATCAGGAATCTAATACTTTCAATATTTAAACACTTTTGACTTATCCACCAATACAACAACTCACCAATCAAAAGTAAATGTGCAACCACAAAATATCATAAAAATAGACACAATATTTTTGGTATCATGAAAACCAAAATTAGGGAAAAAATATGGTGGGGATGCAACCTACAAATTTTTACTCTTCTGAAGTATGCCCTATGAAAGGCTTTACCATGTGAAAGGCATTTACATATACATGAAAAAATGTAACCTTTTGAGATGATTTACCTAATTATCATAACAAGATTGTACCTTGTGAGAGGTAGCCTTGTGAGAGGACTTTAAACACTTATTAAAGTATCACCATATAGGATTTTAATACAATAAAAATCTTTTAAGATCTACCTCACTTGAGGATTTCTAACACTCTGTTGTAGCTGTCAGGAAATGACAGGTAAGAATGATCTATGTAATAGCAACCTTCTCTGCTAGATCAGATCCTTTTTAGCTCAAATAAAATTCTTCACATTCTCCTCTAACACTCGACTGGACCACACCTTCTATATCTTCTCTATTTTCACCGACACACAACCAACCCAACATGTTTGCCTTGTTTTTCTAGTTTATACTGTTCTTTCTTTCACTTAGGTTTCCACCACCATAGAAAACCCTAAAACATAATACCGTCTCAACCTATCCATACACTTGGATTCATCTCTCATTTCTCTATATTTAATTTTAAATTTATGGACCGCACCTTTCCATCCTCATATTCAATCAAGAAATTAAATTATTGCATTAAGTATTTTCCTTCTTGATCAATCAGCTTTCTCAAATCATCGTTGCACACTCACCTCGATTATATAACCATTGAAAAATTCTTCCCATCTGTCCATACACATTCTCCAATGAATTATGACCAATAAAATTTGACTATATCAACAGTTTAAATCACCGACTGATCAAACCATTTTCCACTTAGAAACTTAACACTTTTTCAAATATTGTTGTTTAACCTTTGAAATATCTCACATCTTTTCCCCAAATGAATCACAAATTTATGGTTAGCATTTAGTAGCTTCAAGTAACCTTCAGAAATAAACCAAACACAAGACAATCAAACACATAGTCAAAATGATAGTCATCTTACTCTTGTTAATTGTTGTCTTAATTAATTTAATTGTCTCTGATTAGCTTTGCCAAGCTCGACTCATCGGTCACCATAACTAGTTATTATTTTACATGTGGCATCCAAAAATGTTTCCAAATACTTTAGTATAATCTCACCTTAAGATATTTCCATTAGCATGATCTATTTTCACAATCATCATTAGCGGCTCATAAAGATAATATTTAACATTAATGACAATACCATAACTGACCATTACTCAACTATACCTATCATATCAACCATTTTCATCATGTCATTGCTCAGCATTAGTTATGTCATCAATATCCCCCTTTGGCATTGATGGAAGCACAAAAAATCAACACATATCTCATTGTCTCTCTACTTATGTGTTCCCAAAGCAATCAGACTAACCAAGTGATCAAATCCATAGATTATTTAGGTTCAGCTCTATCTTCAACTTCTATGCGTCCAATCTGTGTACTATATCCCCTGAGATATATTGTGTAGTATCTCCCCCTAATATATAAACTTTGTTTATCTCACTGCATGTACCAAATATTGGTACCCATGTGTACCAGTGTGTTGATTTAAAATACTCCCCCTTTGACAATAATTCAAAAGTGGTCAATCAACAACAATCTCTCTTTGATTTCCTGTGCAAGATATTCTCACAACTTAACTACTCCAACTCCATGATTTGTCACTAATACATCAATCTAGGTTAAGATATAACAATAATGTTCTAGGATTGATGCAGTATAGTATCTTTACAAGTAAGTGCAAATAGGGGAGTGACCCTTAACTTACCTCTCAAGTATTCAAACCTATACTTAGGTAGAGGATTGGTAAAGATATCATCAGTTTGTTCCCCAGTTGGAATATATTCCAACCTTACCTCTTTCTCATGAACGTGTTCTCTAAGAAAATGATACTTTATATCAATGTGTTTAGTCTTAGAGTGCATCATTGGATTCTTAGAAATATTTATAGTACTCGTATTATCATAGTGAATAACAATAGGTTCAGTTACCTTTTCTTGTATACCTTCAAGTAGTTTCTTAATCCACACCACCTGAGTGCAATTGATGGCACCAACAACATATTCTCCTCTAGAAGTAGATTGGGAAATATAGTTTTGCTTCTTTATTGTCCAAGAAATAATTCTTTCACCCAAGAAAAATTCTCCACCGCTTGTACTTTTCTTGTCATCCATATTTCTATCCTAATCAGCATCAGTATAAACACTTAGTGAAAATATCCTTTGTAAGTATACCAAATTTCATACTCTAGTGTTCCTCTTAAGTATCTAAATATCCTCTATACTGTAGTCAAGTGTGTATCCCTAGGATTTTCTATAAATATTGCAACCAAACCAAATTCATGTGCAATATCTGGTCTACTATGCACAAAATACTATAAATTTCCAATCATAGATCAGTACATAGTCTAATCAACTTCATCAGATTCATCATCCTTAGACATTTTGCAACCTGTAACCATTGGGGTTCCTATAGGTTTTGATTCCTCAAGTCCAAATGTCTTCAATATCTCTTTGATGTATTTAGACTGACTGATGTAGATACCTTTTTCAAGTTGTGAAAATTGCAAGCCAATGAAGTACTTGATTTCACCTATCATTAAAATTTCAAACTTCATCCTCATTTTTTCAGTAAATGTTCTACTTAGGTCATCATTATCTCCAAATATTATACCATCTACAAATATTTCAGCAAGTAGTAACTTTTTTTATTCATCAACTTTTAGATAAACATTATTGTTGTCACTTATTCTAACAAATCCAATCTTTCTAAGATATGAGTGTAATATCTCATACCATGCTCTAGGAACTTGTTTCATTCCATATAGTGCCTTCTTCATTTTTCAAACCATATCTTGTCCACCATTATTCTCAAAATCATTAGGTTGTTCAACATATACCTCCTCTTCTAGTATACCATTCAAAAAAGAAGATTCCACATCCATTTGATAAACCTTGAATTTTTCTTGTAAGATGCATAAGCAAGTAGTATCCTTACTCCTTCTAGTCTAGCATCAAATACAAAGGTATCACCATAATCCAATCCTTCCTCTTGAGCATATCCTTTGCAGATAATTCTTGCCTTGTTTCTCACCACTTCTCATGTTTCATCCATTTTATTTCGAAATACCCATTTACTTCCAATCACATTCTTATCTTTCGTTTGAGGTAATAGAGTCTAGGTTTCAGTCTTCTCTATATGTTCTATCTCTTCTCTCATTGCATTTAACCAATAAACATATTTCAATGCATCCTTAGAAGTTCTAGGCTCAAATTTAGAAAGTAAGTAGGTGCTCTCTCTAGCTTTCCTTCTAGTTAATACTCCAGCACTCTTATCTCCAATTATTTTCTTAGAAGAGTGATTTAGATTTACATACCTTGCTAAGGTAGGCTCAGATCTCTATTCCTTAGCTTCATTCCAAACAATTTTGTCATCTTTTTCTTTCTCCTCTTGTCTTTGTTCATTATGTTCAACAGGATCATCTTCCATCACCAATTTCATGTATGTTATCCCATTTTTATCTTCAAGTTTTCTCTTGCTTGCTTTATCATTTTCATTAGAAAAAGAATCCACTTTTACATTAGCACACTCAATGATCTTATTTGTCTTTTTATTTAAACATTTGTACGCTTTACTCTTAGATGAATAACCCAAAAATATTCCTTCATCACTTTTTGCCTAAAATTTTCCTATACTTTCATCCTTCTTAATAAAGCATCTACTACAAAAGATTTTGAAATAACTAACATTAGGAGTGTGTCCATACCACAGTTCATAAGGTGTCTTTCTTATTTTTTTCTTGATCAAAACTTTGTTCAAAGTGTATACAAAACTGCTGACAACTTCTCTCCAAAACATTTTTACAACACCTTTTTGTATCATCAAAGTCCTAGCCCATTCAACCACTGACTTGTTTCCTCTTTCATCTATTCCATTCTGCTATGTTTTCCTTGGAGAAGACACTTGTCTCTTAATCCCTTCATCTTCACAATAGGCAAAAAATTCATGTGATGTGAATTCTCCACCTCTATCTGACCTTAATCATTTTAAACTCCTACCAGTTTCCTTTTCCACTCTTGCTTTGTAAATATTGAACATATGAAAAGCTTCATATTTATCCTTAAGAAAGATAGTCCACATCATCCTTGAATAGTCATCAACAAACAACATAAAATACTTATCTCCATAATAACTTTGAGTTCTCATAGGACCACATAAATCAGTATGCACTAAATCAAGTATATTCTTAGATGTGTAGCCTTTATAATTGAATGTAGAACTATTAAGCTTCCTAAATTGACAATCCTTGCAAATAAAATTATCAAGTTTCACAATATAGGGAAGACCTCTAAAAACCTTCTTTTTACTTACTTTAATCAGGTTGTGAAAAATAGCATGATAGGACCTCTTATGCCACAACCAACTATCTTCTACTTTTCCAATCAAGAATTTCTTAATAGATGGATTTAAGTAGAAGAATTTACCTCTTGTCAATCATCCATTAGAAATAAAATTTCCTTGTTTTTTTTTTATCTTGCATATTCCTTCACTGAATTCCAGATCAAATCCTTTCTGATTTAGTTGAGAAACACTCAGCAGGATGTAGTTCAGTCCTGATACCTAGTGGACATCATCACAATTTGTATTTTCATTCAGTTCTATAGTGCCTTTCCCTTCTACCATACAGGGGATATCATTACCAAACTTAAATGATCTTCCATCAAATTATTCAAGCTCAATGAATTTACTCTTTTCACTAGTCATGTGATGTGTGTAGCCACTGTCAATAATCCACTTCTCACTCTTGTTCACAGTTGATATCAATCCAGTCTCACTCCCTTCTATCTTGTCTTCCTTCACAGCAACAAAGACAATCTCCTCAGCATAATCAGTATCTTATTCATCATCTATAATACCTTCCTCCACTAGTTAACATGATTTCTTTCATTTATCCTTGTATATATTTGTCTTTTCTTTCTTATTATTCTCGTGGCACCTAGATGCAATGTGTCTAATATTACTAAATGTAAAGCACTTCAAGGGTAATTTACCTTTATATTTCCCTTACTCCAAGGTAACCATCTTGCAAACAAATCTTCCAATTCTTCTAGTTCTTTTTCCTCAAATATGATATAATCAATATTGATTCCATAGGATACTAAAGCATTCTGACTAGTACGTTCAAGATAACTTCTAGAGTTCACATGAGCATTAAATGTAGCATCAGTTCTAGGCATATAATTATCATAATTGATCAATTCAATGACAGACAAATTTCCAACCAAAGAATCAACAATAACTAGTTAAGTCCCTAAACATCTTAATTCTTGTATAGCAGACACTCTAATTTCATAATATAGCAATAAAGTTCTCAAGATTTTTCTTACCATGTCATCTTCAATGATGGTTCCACCAGCTCCCCTAATTGTATTCACTACCTCCTTAATTCTCTGACTATAATGCTCAATGTTCTCTCCTTAAGGCATCCCCATGTCATCAAATTTTCCCTTTAATTTGTTAGGGTAAAAGCACAATTGAGTGTCGCATTTTAGGCTAACTCGAATGACTCAGCCCAATAGACTCCTACACAAGCCAAATTGAGGGTTTGAAGGACTCGACCAAGTCTGACTAGGTTGAGTCAGACTAGGCCGAGTTTTCTTAGGTGCCATGCCATATTGGTAGCCAAACCCCCAAAACCATCCAAAAACTAGAAGTTTGCACTTCTTCTCTTCCATTCTCTGCTCAAAATAGAAAATTTCAAAAGAGTAAAAGTACCCTTTTCTAGATCTTGGAACTACAAATCTGGACATATAAATGTTTTCTCTATAGGATATTTTTGTTGTACTTAGTTTAAACAAAGTCATATGAGTCAGAAGATTCAATCAGTGAAAGGGAGAAAACAAAATATATGAGCATTCGGTAATGTACATCGATCAAGGCAGTGAAGTCGGTAAAGTGTAGACACTACACTGAGAGCACACAGTTTACCAAACACTGAGATCACATAAAGTACATCAAGCTGAAAGTTACTGAGTACTGAAGAGCCAGTTAACCAAGTGAAGATAAGTTACTCTACCAAGTTACTTAATGGATTGTAAAGAGATAAGGACACATTTAATACATTGACATGGTATTAAGTGTGATCATACAATGCATGATGATGATTTTTCTACATGATCAATGATCAAAATAATTCAAAGAGAAAAACACCAAGTACTGAGGTCAAAATAATTTATCAATAACCTAACACATAAGATTAAGAGGAAATAAATCTTATACTTAAAGGATGATTTAAAGAGAAGAAGCAAAAAGATAGAGACAAAAGAGGAGAAAGAGATAGAGTACAAAGAAGGCTCTTATTGAACAACATAAATCTAATCAAAGAGCACCGAGCTGATATATTGCTATAGCAGATAAAATATGAGCAGTGTTACATATTGTAATTGAGGTAATACAAGTATTTCAGAGCACATAGAGTCTGATCAACATTTGTAATTAATTCAATTATAGAAGACATTTTTCAGTTGTTAATACTATTGTATTGAGAGCTACAAATCCCAATACTGGGTAGATCTTAACGGATCTGATATTTGTAAAACCTTTAACAGTGTACATCTCTAAGTGTAGAGATTGTAAAATCCTCTAACCAGGTAGACCTAACAATTCTTTGTATACTCTTAACTAGGTAAGCTATCAAAATGGCTAAACTATGTAAGCTCTAACCGAGCATCCTTTATACTATAGTTAGTGAAGGTTGTGGGTGTCATCCCCACTGCATTTTTGTTCTCTAACCAAGTATTTTTTTGTAAAAAAAATCATGGATTTATGAGTTCATTTACTTGAATGTTTGCATGTTATGTTTTATGTTTTATTTCAAGTTATTGAAATCAGTAAATAGTAGCAGTATACAGTTTAAGTTATAAAAAAAAATTTGGTACTGATTCACCCCTCCCCTCTTAGTCCCAACTTTCCATAGTCATTCCAAAAATTGGTATTAGAGGTATTAATCTTGATTTATAGGGTTTGACCACCTGAGAGCTAAAGATCATAGTCATGGAAAGTTTTAGGCAATTCAAAAGACTTGATGGTCTCAAATCTGGATTGGAAGGTGCAAGAGAGTTAATCATTAATCTACAGAAGAAACTTGAGGGGTCTCTAAGGGTTAGAATGATAATTTATAATGAACTAAAGGTTACACAAGAACAAGTTGATACACTTGAAATAGAATCTGAAGACAGTGTTACTAATGAATCTAAAACAACTATAAAAGAACTGCTGGAAAAAATGATGCACTTACCAAGCAATTGGACCTAATGAAGATATATCTTGAAACCAACATGATAAGAATGATGGAAATGATTGAAGGAAAGAGGATTGTTAAATATGAAAATAAAATGGAAGAAGATGATAAAAGACAAGTTGAAATGAAGTTATTGGAAAAAGATAATGAGATCATGAGAATGACACAAGTTCATTATGACACGACTGATCAACTTTTGAGTGCAAATCAAGATAACACCAGAAAAGAATTTGAGAATCAAGCACTGAAAGCTGAAATTGAAAGAATGGATCAAAGACTGAAATATGAGAAATATGAAAATGCAATACTGAAAAGAAACAAAGATGCACTAAAATATCTAGATCAACAAGTCAAGAATCAGAAACAAAGGAATGATAAAAGAAGCCAAGTTGTAATTATTATGAGAATCCTAGATATAATGCTAATATTTGCAGGAGCAGGAAAGGTAAATCACTAATTATACCTAATTTTGATGGTTATTATTTTAGATGCAATA
Organism: Thuja plicata; assembly: GCA_018584345.1. NCBI lineage: Eukaryota > Viridiplantae > Streptophyta > Pinopsida > Cupressales > Cupressaceae > Thuja > Thuja plicata. The sequence goes on from MU224554.1 coordinate 1,809,533, forward strand.
GGTATGGACATGAAGAATTTCAATGCAGAACTAATCTTTCTAACAATACAAGGAAACCTAAGTTTGATGGTTACTGCAAGAATTGTAATAATTTTGGAAACAAAGCTGAAGAGTGTAGATTAAAGAAAAGAAAGGATAATTGGAATCCTAAATAAGAGAATGCTCTAAAACCAACCAAGCAAGAATTTCTATACCATGGGACTATAATACAAGAATTTCATGTTTATCCTATGGAAGGTATGGACACATTGCTGCAAATTGTATGTTGATGCATGGAAGGAACAACAGAAGAGCATGGAGAAATCCTGGCATGGCATGTTTTTATTTTCATAAGGTAGGACACCTTGTGAGGAATTATAGAAACCGAGGTGATGCACCAACCAAAGATGAATCTGAAGTAAAAGCCCCTACTACTGTTGAGGAAATCCGAGAACAAATGAACAAAACTTGGATGAGAAAGATAGGATTAATGGACATGATCTAGAAGCATAGACTGCACCAACTCTATCGAGTTGGTTGCACCAAGATCCACCTAGTTGGTGAGAGGTATGTAGGAACTGCATGCTTATAATAAATCTCACTTCAGTTCCTAGAAATAGATTTGAGATCCATATCAGCATATTGAGATGCAATTGGATAAGTTGTATAAGTTTTGGATGAATATTTTTATATAAAGTTATTTTTTTAACTCGGTTGAGCAAAGTAAATATGCAGTTGGTTAAAAGGGTAAAAAGGGACTCGACAAGAACATTTAATGCACATTAATAAAGCTGTTGGAAACCCTAAATGAGTAAAAGGTATAAATAGGTAATTTTGCAAATTATTTGAACCTAACATTTAAAGAAGAACATCGAACACATTTGTAGATCAACTATCTCGAGAGAATTCAAGTGATGATGAGGTATTTTTGAATCTTTTCAAGAGTTTTATGAAATATTTGAGATATTTTCTGAGTTGAGTTTGCAAAGTGGTGGTTTATCGAAATGCAACCTAGCTTTTTTAATTAAAAATACTTGAATATTAGTCATGGCACCAAAGTTATAGACACCTACAATTGTGAAGGAAGTAGAACCTATGAACCCAAAATACAACTTACCCCCAGATATAGCTTCTACAATAGATATGATAGGAGTCATATCTTTGATACCACTAAGATTTATTTTAATTGAAGATGTATGCATGTTTATATATTTCAAGATTGAATATTTGTGCAAAGATGAAATAGATACATCATTCAACAAGTTGTGCAAGAATAGGAAAGTGAAGGACGAGCATATTCACTTGGAAGCAAAAGGTTTGACACATGTTGTTCACTTACCGAGGGTTTTTAAGACCGAATGGATAAGAATGGTACTCAGTCAAGTACATGAATAATTTATGTGGTTAGATGAACCTATGAAAATAACTATGGACATATTGCATATTTTTACTAGATTCCCCATTGGATACAAGCCCAAATCCATAAATAAAATCAACAAAGGTAAGCTCACCGAACTCACTAAAGCACAATGGTATAGTAGAGGGATGAGAACATCCATAGTGACAGACCCTGAGCTGTAGTATGCTTGCAATATCTTATCATACCAAGTGTTTTAATCATCCCAAGTGGATAGTATACCATGCGAAGCAGTGGATTTTTCATAAAAGTTAGTAAAGAAAGGACTTAAATTGGATGTATGTGAAATATTGTTCAAAAAATTAGAAGAAAATATGAACACAATCATGAAAGCAAAGACTAATACATTGAATTTTGGTTCATTATTGGTATGTGGTACAGGAGAACCAAGGGAAAGCACCAAGGAAATGAAGGTGCACTACGGTCACTTATAGATCCTAGGGGGAAAGGAAGGCAATAAAGACCCTGAAGGTCATTCATGATTGTAATATGGCTAGTAGAGCCATTAAAAAGATGTAAATGCACTAAATGTGCTAAATGATATAATAAGTTCTTATCGGAAAAATAAGCCTTAAGGGTAACTATGAGGTCTAGATGACCATAGGAGGAGTATTTTGTTTTATTTTAGAGTTTTTAAGTCTTAGATAGGTGTCTAAGAAAATTTATAACATGTATTGGTTGTAACCACCCTAATTTGGTCTTCTCTGACCATAGACCCTATTTTCCCTAAGTGTGATCATACCCCTAATTATGTCAAGACAATTCTTCAATTTATTGGCATAATTCATTTAAATCAAATTTAATCTGCTAAGTGATTTAATCACTAAATTAAATTTATTGCCTTATCCAATTAAATCAAATCAATTCAATTCAATCAAAACAAATCAAAAACATGGCTAAAGTAATTAATAAAAGGAATTAAATAAATCCTAATTACAATTCCATTTGCAAAAAGGGAAAGTCAAGTCCCTAACCAATGTGAGTTAAATCACTTAGATCACCTCACATGGATCACCAAAGATTCAATCTCCATCTCTCTTCCACTTTTAATCTTAACCTATCATTCACCAAATTCTTCTATAAATAGAATGAATTTTAAGCTCGATTGGCCCCTAATTCTTAATTGTTAATTGCAAACTTGTGCTACTCTTAAAATTAATCTTTCATTTTGGAGCTTAAAATGAACATTTATTGAGCATTTAGAGTAAATTCATTTGAATCTTCCATTATAAGTTGTATATGTCACTAATTAATGCATAATCTGAGGGAAATTATAGCATTCTTCACACTCCTCTCAGAGAGGAAGCAATAGGTCGATTTTAGTGATTGATTTTCTTGCTTACTCTTATTTTCACTAATATAATGACTTATTAAAGTGTTGTGTTGCAGAAAATAGGTACACAAATAACACACATTGGTCAAGTTGACAAAGGTAGCTATCAAATTGACAACTTTTAAAACTTCCAATTATGTAAATAGTCAGTGTTAGACTATTGTAGGCAGTTTTAGGAAGTTAAAGTTGGTTATTTGGTTGGTTGTCGAGTTTGAGGGTCTTTTAGAAGGAGATCCACATGATTTTATATAGAATGTAATGTTTGGGTGTGGAGACCATTTTGTAATGGCTTTGAATCAATAAAAATCACATTATTGCAAATCCTTATCCTAGCCGCAGAGCATTTGTATTTTGAGGTTTTAATGGATTTGTGATTCTCTCACCCTCTATGGTTAATGCGATTGGTCGGAGGAGTGAAAAAATGTACTATATCCTTGTATAATGATTTGGTTGCAGGTATTTTCCAGGTATTGTGGAGGAGAGGCCACACAATGGTGATGAGTTGTTGTTTAAGGGTGCACAAATTGACACCATCGATTAGTGTGAAAAAATACTCTAAGGGATGGGAGTATTTTATGATGTATCTTGGTTATTGGGGTCCATGTGAAGGTGTATTATCCACTGAGAGGATTTGGAGAAGTTTGGAAGACTCATTCCTAGAAATCCCTAGCCTAATGACCCTAGAAGTGAGGGTTTGAAGCCTAGAAGAATATGTGAATGTTGGTGACCCAAAACCTTGATAATCTGGTGTTTCTAACCATTTTCCAAGACTTTTTCATGGTTAGGAGTCAAGGTAGAAATATCTCTTAGGATTCTATTTTTTATTAGAAGCAATTTTAGGTGTACTTGGTTGTTGCAAAGGTAATGGATCTAGTAGTTGGTCCAAGGTAACATACCCTAGGTTTAGGATATGTTTTGTAGCATTGAAAAGGGTGTCTGAAACTATTAAGAGTTTCCATATTTGTTTGTAAAGATATTGTGTTAAGGGCATATTAGTGGTTGGACTATGGATTTGTAGTTATCGCAGGGCATTGATTTATGTGTCGAGTGTCCTTGTATGTGCCAAGTTGTCTAGTTTTTGTCGAGCATTCTTGTATGTGTCGAGCAGATTAGTGGTTGGATAGAGCTACAAGGGGATTGGGCTCTTGGAGTGAGTTGTGAAACAAATCTCTTGACCAAAATTAGAGGGCTAGTTAGAGATTTCCTTATTGATTGGGGTATGGGATAGTAGGATGTCACACACATGTCTACTTCAAGTGGCATTAGAGCCTAGGAGCATCCTAGGTTGAGTGGTGGAGAAAATTTTCAGGATTTTGAAGACTAGAGGTCCTTTGTTGATGCTTGGAGTTGAACTATCCTCTAAGATTATTCCAAAGTGGTGGCTTGACATCTTAAAGATCATAGATTGCTAAAGATGTACCTAAAAAAAATAGAGAAGGAGGTGTACAATGCTCTTAAAGAGTATTTGGCTGATGAGAGAAAAAGAGATGAAAAGAGAAACAAGAATAGAGAAGAAGAGGAAAGGTTGAGATGCCTTGATGAGGCACTAAAGAAGAACTAGAAGAAGCTAGAGTGGATTCAATCACTCCTTGAAAAATCAACAGATGAAGAAGATGAAGATGAGAAACAGATTGCACATGAAGAAGTGGATGAACCTAAGGGCAAAGAGGTTCTACAATCTGAATAATAGGTACAAGAGGAAGATGTTGATGATTACATCATTGAATCAAGTCATGAGAGGCTTGAATCTAAAGAAATTATATAGGTAGGGGCAGTATTGTGTCCTTTGGTGATGGAAGAAGATAATTAGCAAGGTAGCATGGCTAAAGAGGAAGACAAGATGACTAGTGAGTTGTTGGTATGCGTAGGTGAATGGCATTGTGGAGACCAACAAGAGATGGCAGTAGGTGAGGAAGAACCTGACTGTGGGGTCATTGGTGGGGCTCAGACTATAGTCATAAATGATGAGGAACACTTGGAATGTCAAGAGGTAAGGCATGGAGTCAAAGATGCATTAGTCTCAATGGGAAGAAACTTCTAGTTTGAAGATAATGAAAAGTTGCACATGGTAGTAGTGGTCTCATGGCATGAGACTAAGGATGAATTGAAGACTTGTGACCAGTTGGTGGTCTACATTTTTCCCATGGGAGGCAAGACTCAATTGAAGATGAGCAAGTTTAGGATGAAGTAGAATCAAGATAGGATTCCATTGGTCATCAATGATGATCTTTTCAAACCAAGGGTGAAGATAAATATGTTTTCTTTTTTGACCTTGTTTTGTTTGTAGGTTTCCAAGAGGACTTGGAAAATTTTTAAAGCTGAGGAGTATGGTGTAGGAGCACCAAGGCCAAGCACCAAGGACATTATGGTGCACTAGGGTCACTTAAAGATCCTAGGGGGAATGGAAGACAATAAAGACCTTGAAGGTCATTCATGATTGTAATATGGCTAGTAGAGCCATTAAAAATATGTAAATGCACTAAATGTGCTAAAATGATGTAACAGTGCCTTATTGGAAAAATTAGCCTTAAGGGTCACTATGAGGTCTAGATGACCTTAGGAGGCGTATCTTGATTTAGTTTATAGTTTTAAAGTCTTAGATAGGTGTCTAAGAAAAGGTATAACATGTATTGGCCGAGTTGACAAAGGTAATTGTCAACTTGACAACTTTTAAAACTTGCAATTATATAAACACTTGGTTTTAGACTGTTGTAGGAAGTTTTAGGAAGTTAAAGTTGGTTATTTGGATGGTTATCAAGTTTGAGGGTCTTTTAGAAGGATATCCATGTGATTTTTATATCATGTAGAAAGTGGGTTTGGAGACCATTTTTTAATGGCTTTGAATCAATAAAAATCACATTCTTGCAAATCCTTATTCCTGGCCACAAAGCATTTGTGTTTTGAAGTTTTAGTGGATTCGTGACTCTCCCACCCTCTATGGTTAATGAAATTTGTGAGAGGAGTAAAAACATATACTATATCCTTGTATAAAGATTTTTTCATAGGGATATGCAAGGTATCATGGAGGAGAGACCATAGAATGGTGGCGAGTTGTTGATTGAGGGTGCACAGATTGACACCAACAATTAGTGTGAACAAATAATCCAAGGGATGGGTGTATTTTGTGATGGATCTCAGCTATTGGGGTCTATGTGAAGGTGTATGATCTACTGAGAGGATCTGGGGAATTTTGGAAGAGTCATTCCTATAAATCCCTAGCCTAATAACCTTGGAAGTGATGGTTTGATGCCTAGAAGAATAGGTGAATGTTGGTGACCCAAAACCTTGATAATCTATTGTTTCTAACCATTTTCAAAGACTATTTCATGGTTAGGAGTCAGAGGAGAAATATCTCTTAGGAGTTGCTTTGTTATTGGGTGCATTTTAGACCTATTTATTTTCTGCAAGGGTAGTGGATCTAGTAGTTGGTCCAAGTTAACATACCCTAGGTTTGGGATATGTTTTGTATCAATGTAAAGGGTGTTTGAAACTATCAAGGTTTTTCCTAGTTGTTTGGGAAGATATTGTATTAAGGGTAGATTAGTGGTTGGACTGGCAAGTTATAGTTATTGCCAAGCATTCTTGTATGTTTTGAGTGTCCTTATATGTTCAGAGATGTCCATTGTTGGCCAATAATTCCTATATGTGCCAAGAAGATTAGTGGTTGGACAGAGCTACAAGGGGATTGGGCTCTTGGAGTGAGTTGTGAAACAAATCTCTTGACCAGATTTGGAGGGCTAGTTAGAGATCTCCTTATTGATCAGGGTTTGGGCTAGTAGGATATCACACACACATCTACATCAGTATGTTTATTCTTCTCTTGTAAGAATTAATTTCCCTCCATTGGATATGTATTTTGGATCCCCAGAAGACCTATTATTTATCAGATAAATGAGTACATGTAAAGTTTAGGAGATAATTTTGATGCTTATATCATGTCTGAATATTTTTTGAATTTCCAAGAAAGAATGTATAAGATGTATAGGATACCACCTCAACTGGTTGCAAAGTATCAAGATAATATATGTTTTGAGGTTTACACTAACACTTGTATTATCAAGTTTGTTGAGCCTACAACTGAGTGGATAAAATGGATAGATTATGAACTCGACATTGATATTGGATCACAACATATTGAAGCACTACTTGCTAAACCTATTGATACCAAAGATAAAAGGTATGGCACTTATGAAGAGGTGAAAGTAAGGAATAAATAGAACATAGTGATACCCAAGGTAGTCATGAAAATAGGAAAAATAATTGATAATTTGTCCAAGATATTAAGTGTGGATGAGACAAGTGTTAAGGACACAAATATTGAGAAAGCTATTGTTGTTGCTGAAAAAAATCTTGCAATTATAACTTCATGGAGCACAAGAGGCACTGGAAGATACACCATATCTTTTTGTGCTCAAATCAACAAATTGGATTGCCTATGGATATGTCGATCCAATGCTAGGAAATCCAAGTGATTTGGCCAACTAACAAGTTCTATCGAAAACAAGGTTGTAACTTCTGTAATTGTGGCTCTGTAGGATGAATGCTAGTAGGCCTATACCTTAAGCTTTAAGGTTTTTATTGCAGATCTGATAGCATCTCAAAACTCTCTTTCAAGTGTGGCAAGCATATACTTGAAGGAAATCCAATTATGATCAATCACAACATAAACTGCAAGAATAAGAATTCTTTTGTTAAATGTAATAATGCTTAGAAATTATGTATAACTTGGATGAATGTTGAATATAATATCTCAACAACTTTAAAAAATGAACTAAATGAGTATATCCAATAATTGATAAGATCAATGCCTATTTTAACTTGGGCAATGGAGTCAACCCAATCTCAATCCTATGTATAACCCTGCAAGATAGTATATGTTCCAATACCATCAACTATTCAAATGCAATAGATGCAGAGAAATAAAACCTATTTATATCCTTGTTAGTTCAAATAATTTAACTCATGTGGTATGGAAACCAGTTGAACAAGAAGCTGGAAACATTAAATTTTCACAAACTCCTTGATGATGAAACAGGGATATGAGACTCACAAAATCTCTACACAAGCATTGCAAGAATAGAAATTGAATCTATCTTCAATAATTTCAAGGGACTCGTTGAAATGAATTTAACTTTCTTACCATAAGTGAAACAAAAAACACTTATCTTTATTGATTTGGAAATAATAGTACATTTGAGTCCATGTTGTAGTTGTGATCAAGTTCTAAACTAGGAACAATAATAATGATAATAATGACTATCTTTTTCATGGTTTTGGAATCCCTATTTATATAAAATCCAAGGGACGCATACAAGCTTCAGACCAATGTGTCTCTTCATAACTAAAAAATAACCCTAAGTTCAATAAATGAAAATCAAAGTTATAATTAAAGAATTATTAAACATCCTTATTGAAAATAGTTTCTGACCATTAGGATTAATAATAACGGGTTGCTAACAAATCACATGTGATTTGTCTGAGATAGTTCAAAAATGATTCAGCATTATGATCAGCATAGTACTTTAATCATGTGACCATATATAGTTTATTTGATAATCGATGTCACCAATGTATCTCTAACTTCTTTGTCGACCATGCTTAGGCATCATCCCTCACAAATATATTTATAAGAACGTTTGAAAGTGATCATCCTTTCCATTTAATGAAGGTCACAATATCTCATCATTAGACCTATCCATGGTGTTCGCTAGCCTTGAAACCCTGCATGGTAAATGTTGATGTATCAAATAATAAACAAAACCCCACCTGATATAATATATAATTAAAAATATTAAACCAAAAAAGAGAAGTTCATGTCGAAATTTCCATCCAAGCAGCTTATCCCTTTTATCGTTGAGGACACATGTCACCATTGCGCAATCCCCTGATGACTAAACCACATGCATCTTCCAATTAAGGGATCACACCATCCATCGATTCCTTTTGCTATTTAATAATCGATCATCGTTATTCCAAAACTGTGGGTCTGGGACACATGTCAATCAGGCATGATGCCTTGAAGAATAAAGGTCATACATCTTTTCTTTAAGGCATTACACCTGCCATTGATTTTCATCAAACTTTAAATCTCAATAAATCTTAAGCCTCCTTTAAGAATTGATCATATTTTCCACTTAGTTAAAACACCTCTGTTGATTAAGCCCACATGCTAAAAGGAAAAGGCTTTAGTATTATGCACTTTAAGTGACTTCATAAATGAAGTTCATCCTTGTCAACTTTCTCGACCATTCTGGTACTACTAGTAGTCTTGCTATTCATAACATCTATGTTCCCAGGACACGTGTCATTCATGTGCAATGAATTGAAGGATAATTAACCCGCATCTTCAATTAGAGGCATTACTCCCACTGTCAATCATTGTTGAGGTTTAATCATTGATCTTCCTTCGTTACTGCTCATGACTTGTGGGTCCAAAACACATGGCGATCAGGTGTGATCCTTTGAAGAACATATATTGTGCATCTTCTATTTCTAGAAACACTTTGACCATCGGATGAAGTCTAATTTTCTTGAAACTTAATTTCTGTTTGACCCTATTTAGGCAAGATCTCAACGGATACCTATCAACAATGTGTGATGCCTTGATGGGTAAAGATCATTCAAATTTTGATTAAGGTATTGCGCCAACCATAGATCTTTGTTGAATTTTAATAGCTAGATAGATCTGTATAATAATATAAAATAACAAAGAGAATATTAAAATACATGAAATGGCTAAAAATACAAATTTGAATATGAATATGCAAGCCGAGAGACATAAGAGATCAATAATAACATAATTTATGAAATATGAAGCCAAAAACTACACAAATCTGGATGATATAGGTATAAAGTATATTTCCTTGAGTTATCAGGATATGCAAATTTGATCAGTAAATTTGGGTTCCACTAGTGGCTCTTTCTAGGGTTGTGTGTTCATACCTGGACACATCAAGATCTCAGTTGTCTCTAGAGAAGAAGAACAAGTATCTACTCTTTACCTGATGTAAATTGAAATTGGGTGGCCCAGGCCCCCAAAAAGTGAACACTTCTTCCTTCCTCTATCAAACACGTAATTTTTATTATATGTAACACTTTGGATCTCTTGAATACGATGTCACCATTCCCATAGACAATGTTCATTTCTTTATTAACACGCTCTAACTTTTGTTTATCCTTGAAAAAGTCAGTAGGTGCACTATAGTCTTTGCTAAATAGGAGATCCCCAGGCATTTGATCAACCCTACAAGTAACTATATTAGGCTCTTCTTCTTGGATGTATTTATGTACACAATCTTCCCTATACTCAAGATGTTGTTTCTCTTCACAAAAAAAATTTGAAGATAACTCATGTTCAGGAACTTCATTCTTATCAAGAATTTGATTAGATAGGACACTCTAATAATTTTTAGAACTAATCTTCAACACATTCTCCTAATTATTTTTGTTCAATTTTATCTCATCTTCACATGTTTGATACAAATTCTCCTCATAGGATGAAATAATGCGTGTCTCACTTTCTGAATACATTTCCCCATACATATTTTGAGTTTCATCATCCTCAAAATGATCACTAGGCCCACTGTCTCTATCATGATGCTAGTGGACTTGGTTGCATAGAAAATATTCTTCAAATAATGGATTTAAAGATATAGAGAACATAGACATATGTTCCTCTAATTCCTCTTTAAACAATGGATTTGGGAACATAGAGAGCTCGGGCATATCTCCATGAGAGATTTCATTTGAAAATTCTTCCTGTTCATATGTTGTATGTTGATCATAGTGAACATTTTTACTAGATGGTTCATCTTTTTGAGTGTCTTCATGTACTTTATCAACCAAGCCAATACCTTCATTATCTACAAAAATTTAATCCTCTGACATGTTTATTGATTCACTAGTCTACTTGCTCTAGTGGGCTGAGAAAATTTTTGCACCATTTCTTGAAACATGTTTATGATATTCCATATCTAATAAACATGAGATTTATTCTGTACTGAGAAATTATTCTTCCTTTTCATCATGGTCATTGATACCTATCACACCATGTATAGATTCTTCTTCAACCTAATCCAAATTTTCTTCCTCCATATCATCATTCTTTTCATTTTTATTTATTTCAACACAAGTTTTAATATGGTTCTCAAGTATGGATGCTTCTTTATCTTATGTATGAATAGTACATTCATCTTCCTCATAATGTAATTCAGACAAATGGTAGCATTCTAAATTTTCAAAGTCAACTTGTTGTGAAACATCCACTTCTAGGTACTCTCCATTCATTATGTTGAACAAAAGTTTCAAACTGGGGTCACCTGAGATTTTTAATTCATAAAATTTTTTAAATAATTTCTTGCGTGGAGGCATAATGTCTAGAGGTATTTCCTAAAAAAAATTCTCATTCTTAAGAACAAATGTGCTGCAGATTCACCTTCATATTTTCCCAAATTGAAAAATGCAACCATTGGAGATATGTAAAGTTTTTCTTCCATAATGTGATTATGATTTTCTTCATGCATGTTATCTTCTTCCCCACTGAGATAATTATCAACCACAAGGCTTTGTTCCATCTGATCATAAGCCTCCTCTTCTATGCCTTCACCATGTTCTTCTAACATTTGAAAGAAAATCTTTGAATCAGGGTCATCTGGCGAGATTCCCAACTCACAAAATTTTCTTATGAATTCCTTGCATGGAGGTATGATGTTCGATGATATCTCATTATAAATGCTTACCATCCTTATAAATAAATGTGTTGTAGACTCCCCCTAAAATCTCTCCAAACTAAAGAATTCATCAAGTAGATACATGCTAGGGTCTCTTTCCATGTTCCAATATTGGTCTTCATACCATTCGTAACACATGTTTTCTTCTTCACTTGCATCATGAAATACATCAAGAAACCATTGCTCAAATTGCCTCCACGATGAGATACTATGTGTAGGTAGTAATTCATATGCTTCTCTCACATAGTCCTTTAAATTCTTGACAAAAAACTTCATCACCTGATCTTCTGCATAAATTTCATAATCTTCTATAAATATGTAAAATGCATCCAAGTGTTGCAGTTCCAAATCATCCCATTCTCTATGGAACTTTGGTACAAGATGTGAAAGTTTTGGGGATAACTTTCTAGGTTCATAATCAAAATTTATGAAATCCAATGGCCTAATGCTATCTGGAATAAAAGGATTTCTTTGAAATGATCGATGTATTTGAAAAACTATCTACCATCTCCTTTTGAGTCTTCTACCTCAATAGAGTCACTGACTAAAATGCTTTGTTAAATAGAGTTGCCACCGTCTTGCTAGAAGGAAAATTCTTAATTTCTTCTGAGTTCTTTCTCTGAGTAGAATCTTAATTACATCACTAGAGCTTCTTAGGTAATCTTCATTGATGTCTTTCATAGACAAGTCACTAGCAGATTTTCCAATATGTTGGTGCTCAAACCAACAAATTGGATTTCCTATGGACATCTCGATCCAATGCTGGGAAACCCAAGTGATTTTGTCAACTAAAATTTCAACCGAAAGCAAGGTTAGAACTTATGCAATTTTGGCTCTACAGGACCAAGGTTAGTAGGCCTATAACTTAAGCTTTAAGGATTTGTATAGAAGATCTGATAGCATCTCAAACCTCTCTTTCAAGTGTGGAAAATATATACTTGAAATAAATCCAATTATGATCAATCACAGCATAAACTGCAAGACTATGAATTTTTTTTTAATTGTAAGAATGCTTAGAAAATATGTATAACTTGGATCAATGTTGAATAGAATATCTCAACAAATTTAAACAATGAACTAAATGAGTATATCCAATAATTGATAAGATTAGTACCTATTTCAACTTGGGCAATAGATTCAATCCAATATCAATCCTATGTACAGCCCTACAAGACAGTATATGTTCCAATACCATCGACTATTCAAATGCTATAGATGCAAAGAAATGAAGCCTATTTATATCCTTGTTAGTTCAAATGAATTTAACTTATGTGGGTGGGAGACCAGTTGGAAAAGAAGTTGTAAACACTTACTTTTCAAACTCCTTGATATTCAAACGGGGATATGAGACACACAAAATCTCTACACAAGCATTGCAAGAATAGAAATTGAATATATATTAAATAATTACAAGGGAATAACTAAAATGAATTTAACTTTCTTACCACAAGTGAAACAAAAAACACTTATCTTTATTGATTTTTAAATAATAGTACATTCGAGTCCATGTTGCAGTTGTGATCAGGCTCTAAACTAGGAACAATAATGATGATAATAATGACTATATTTTTCATGGTCTTGGAATCCTTATTTATATAAAATCCAAGGTATGCGTACAAGCTTCAGACCAATCTATCTCTTCATAACTAAAACTTAACCCTAAGATCAACAACTGAATATCATAGTTACAATTAAAGAATTATTAAACATCCTTATTGAAAACAGTTGCTGACTGTTAGGATTGATAATAATAGGTCCCTAACAAATCACATGTGATTTGTCTAAGATAGTTCAAAAATGATTCAACATTATCATCAGCATAGTACTTCAATCATATGACCATATATACTTTGTTTGATAATGGATGTCACCAATGTATCTCAAACTTCTTTGTTGACCATCCTCAGGAACCATCTATCCTCATGAATATATTTTTAAGAATTTTTGAATGTGATCATCCTTTCCATTTAATTAAGGTCTCAATATCTCATCATAAAACATATCCATAGTGTTTGCCAACCTTGAAACCTTGTATTGTAAATGATGACGTATCAAATAATAATAAAAAACCCAGCTGAATAAAAATATAATTAAAAATATTAAAATGACAAAGAGAAGTTCATGTCGATGCTATCATCCAAGCATCTTATCCCTTTCATCCTCGAGGACAACTGTCACCATCGCTCAATCTCTTGAAGGCTAAACCACGTACATCTTCTAATCAAGGGATCACACCATCCATCAATTCCTTTCATTTTTGAATAGCCAATCATTGTTATTTAGAAACTGTGGGTCTAAGACACATGTCAATCAAGCATGATGCCTTGAAGAATAAATTTCATACATCTTCTCTTTAAGGCATTACACCTGTCATTTTTTTTCATCAAAATTTAACCACCGATCAACCTTAAGCCTCCTTTAAGACTCAATCATCTTTTCTTCTTAGTTGAAACACTGCCATTAATCAAGCCCACATGCTAAAAGGAAAAGGATTTAGTATCACACACATTAAGTGACTTCATAAATGACGTACATCCTTGTAAACTTTCTCGACCAATCTAGTATTACCATCTTTTATCCCTATTGTCTCACTGTTGTGAATATTCATGGGACCGGGACACATGTCATTCAAGTGCAATGCATTGAAGGATAATTAACCTACATCTTTTCTTAGAGACATTATGCCCACCTCTGATCATCTTTGAGGTTTAACTACTGATCTTCCTTCATTACTGCTCATGACTAATGGGTCCAGAACACGTGGCGATCAGACATGGTCCCTTGAAGAATAGACATTGTGCATCTTCTGTTTGCGAAAATACGTCGACCGTCGGATGAAGTCTAATATTTTTAAAACTTAAATTCTATTTGACCCCATTTAGGTGAGATCTCAGAGGATACATGTCAACAATGCATGATGCCTTGATGGGTAAAGGTCATTCAACTTTTTATTAAGTGATAACGCTAACCGTAGATCTTTGTTGAAGTTTAATCGTCAGGTGGATCTACATAATAATATAAATTAACAAAGAGACCATGAAAACTCATGCAACAACTAAAAATGCAAATTTTAATATGAATATGCAAGTTGAGAGACATAATATATTAATATTAACATAATTTACGAAATAGAAATCCACAAAATAAACAAATTAGGATTATATGGGTATAGAGTATACTTCCCTGAGTTATCTAGATATGCAAATTTGTCTGTAAATTTGGGTTCCACCACTTGATCTTTAGTGAAAAAAAAGGAAAAGGTAATTGTAGAAATTGTTCAACTGAAAGGTAAAACATACAGGAGAGCGTGAGGAGGAAAACCACCCATAAGTTCACGAAGGAAGTTAATACTTGGAGAAGATAGTGAGGTTGAATCTGATGAGCCAGATAAATTAGTTCTAGTGGATCAGCTCTCACAAGCTCCACAGAGTCTTGATGACTTTTTGGAAGGACTAAAAGAATCAGGAGGATTTAGAATAGTAAATTATTTGAAGAGAAATGAAGAAGACAAGAAAAATATAGAAGATGCGGTTGTTGTGACATTACTGAGACATTGAGTGACTCCTATTGAGATTGAAAATAAGCGACCTAAAGAACTCTACAACAAAATTGATGGGACGTTTGAAGTATTCAATTAACGCTAAGAAAGAAATGAGGGAAATATCTCTTATGCATACTATTTCCAAATTGGCACAATTTGAGATAGTAGACACATTGAAGAAACATTCAAAGAAATTTTTGGTCAAGGGAAGAGCCCTAACAATCATGAATGGAGATATACTATATGTGGATAGGGAAATTGATTCTAAATGGAGAGATATATTTGGCATAACTTCTACCAAGAAACATGTTACAACAAAGAATCAATGTGAAACCATCACTGATCAAATAAAAGAGTTCACAAGACAAGTAGACCCAATTGGTCTTACTATTGATAATGCAAAAATCATTATAGAAGATGCCTCAGAGGAGATTGATCCTCCAAACGAATTGTGAAAGGATGAATATGTAATAGATGTTCAAGTACTAGACACTGAGTACATGGAAGTAGATGTTGCACTATTGTAGAGTTCTAATCTATATTGGTACAAGTACAAAGCTATTCTGCTATGCAAATTGGTACCACTGATGTTACACAAATTTTGGAAACTGAGCCACCAATTGACACTAGAAATGTAAATGTTGATGAGCTAGAGGCTACCGAGAGAGAAGAAAAAAAGGATACCAATTTGGAAGCTCCAATCGACATAGAAGGACAGAAGCTGAACACACTAATGACCGACACATCAAATGTTCAAAATGATCCGAAGCCACAAGATACAGTAAAAGAAATGTTGTAGGAATCAAATAAAAAAGGCAATGATACAGAGAAAGAAGAAACTAAATAACAAGAGGAAGTTAAAGCAGATGAAATCATAGACGGTCACCATACCAAGTCACCAGATGCAATAATGGCATCACGTTCTAAACGTTCTACTGGAAAGAGAAAATTGAGTGAGAAGAAAAGGAGTAAGAAGAGGAATAAAATCATAGATTTGAGCGAGCCTATCATAATACCTGTAGGAGACCCTAACAAGATGAAGCCCAAGGAATTTGATATCTATGCCAAGCTAGTTAGAAGAAAACGATGAACAAGAAAAGCTATTACTAAAGAAGAAAAAGGTTGATATTCTAGAAGATGTGAAAGAATTTTTCCAGGAGATCATTCTTGATGTTACCATTGATGAGTCTCAGCCATTATTACACCAATTTAGAACTCTTTTCCAACAAATCAAAGGAACAAACAAGGATATGACAGATTACATGTTGAAAATTCGCAAGACATCAATGGAGACAAAATTGATGGAGGACCTACTATAGAACATTGCTATAGAAAAGGTAACTCTTTCTGAGTTATGTTCCAAAGTTGAAGAACATTTGCATTCCATCATTTCCTTATTTCATAAAATATATATTCTTTCTAAATTTACTGAGGACATTAAGATGAAAGAGGCAGAAACTAAAAAAGAAGTGACTGAGCAGCTTGCTAAGATAACTATCAAGCCTAGAGAATTCCAGACATGCTAGTCAAAGATACAAAAGCTCATGGGAGTTCAACTCTCATTGAGATAGGAAGAAGACAATCTGAGACTAGAGTTTCTTGAGTTACAAGCACTAGTTATTCCTCACATGCAGTCAATTTAAATAAACCTTGGTGGAACCCATATTTGCAGAGTAATTTATATTCATAATCAATCAGGGAAGTAATTCTTTGCACTTGTTCATTCATCTACTATAAGCCTTTTGATTTAGACATTATGCTTCTTACTTATATTTCTAATGTATTGTATTAATACTATATCATTTTTATCTATGTCTCTAATAGTTATCCTTGTCTACCATTGATTTTTTCCTATCTCCTCTTTGGCAAAGATAAAAAGCTAGCAAGGTCAAAGTTGAAATACAACAGTTGTAATCAACATATAGTTTATGCAATCATATGATCGTAAACTTACCTTCTATCTACCTATATCATGATGGTGAAATGAAGTAGTGAGTGATCTTCTATCTCTTTTGAGGTGGTGAAGCATACTGGTCTCAACCCTGCGATAATCAAAATAGTTGAATAGAGTTGTCGACGGTTGAAAATTCACGATCGATGTACACGTAGATTCTTTTAACCGACAAGGAACCACATAAAAATCATCGTGTTTCATATGGAGTCTACTTGACTAAAGTCAAACCGAGTTGTAATTGATCAGATTTACATCTGATCCAACAGTCAAGTGTGATGGCATTATCTCAAGTTGCATGATACTTAAACATCATGCGACAGTGAAAATAATGAGAGATTTCCTGGGCCTACTAAGATATATAGGTGTCGATATTTGGTTGGTAGATTAGAACGAATGGACTACACGAAGGCATGTAACATATAATAAAGAATGGATTACTTAAATGATGTCTTTTAGCTCGTGCTTTAAATCAATGGCTAGGACTTAATCAAGTGAGTAAAGATGATCGGGAAATAAATGAGGCACTTAAGGAATATTTGCGACCATAGGATGAAAGATCTATATCTCAGCGCGACGGTGCAACAGAAAAAGTGAATGGAGTTTAGACATTATGTGATAGCTAAGGATGCGACACTTGTAATCAATGGGAAAATAATAAAAATCCTTGGAAATCATATTAAAATTGATTTATTACATGGATTTTAAAACATTATTTCTTTTAATTATACTTAGGGTTTACTTTACTATTGATAATTTGACTTTTGCATGTAGAAAGTAAAGGTGGTGAACATGATATGATCGGACTGTTCAGATTCTTGACATCGTAAAGAAAGATCGCATGCAAACATGATGGTCGACGTCATGGTTGCAGTCAATAAGAGGTAAAAAATTTGATTCCAGAGACCATGCACAATAATATCTAAGTGATCAACATTCCTGGAGAAAATGATTGAGAATCATTGATACAAGACAAGGATACGTTAGAAATGATTGATTTGGTTTCAAAGTTGACAATATCAATAATACTATCATACTAGACTGGGTTATTTAATATATAAACAATTATATTTGGTTCCATGCAGATATTATGAGATAGGCTATGGATGTATATATAGTCAGATTACTATCATGATGCAGATCCATTATTTAAGACGTCAACTCAGAAATATTATGAAGAAATTATTGAATTATTGTTATCAGTTATCAAACAAGGATAATCAAACATTATATTGTTGTAATCATTAATATTCAGTTATTGATCTTAGGGTTAGGTATTTGTTAGGAATCTTCATGGTGATCTGAAGCTTGTTTGCATCCTTTTGAATTCATATTTATAAGGATACCAAGATCAACACAAAGGAGAGAATAAGACTTACTATTATTATAGTCAGATGGGATAGATGGATCAATAACTGCAAACTTGAATTCTAATGTACTATTTTCCAAAATAAAATAAAGATAAGTCTTTTTTCTTTTCACATGTGCAATTATTTCATTATCATTTTAGAATTAGTCCCTCAGATAAACCAATAGAACTTCTTCAAAGTGATAGTTTGATGTGCATGTTTCCTAAATTGATTCTCAATCTATATTTTCAATTGGTTTTCTCATTTTGCATGGTTAAATCCTATTGATTAAAGCCTCATTCAATTGGTCTATCATCTAATAAGTATTACCCCTTTTGAAATATCTTTGAATTTTTTTTAGGTTGCATGTACATTTCATAATACCTTTGAAGTGATAAGTTTTCTTGTAAAACTATCTCTGAGGTTGAACATAAGATAGGAATGATAGTGACTCTATTTCCCATTATTGATTAAGGCACTGGTATTTCTTTCTTACTAGATTATGGTCATATTTTCATTGTTTATAGTTTTGAGAAATCATATCCATCTTCTCTATTCAGTTTATATCTTATATCTTTCAGCATTCTTTCCATATTTATAGCATTACATTTAAACACTTTAATAATACATTGCTCTTAGTTTTAGGATCTCAATAGTACTTTTCCATACTTTGAGAGAGAGGAAGTTTTAATCACACATTATCTTCTCTAAAAATCCCTTAGGATTTGGGAGATAATGTCTAGGGTATAGGCCTACCAACCTTGGTTCTGCAAAGCCAAAATTGTAGAAGGTTGAAACTTAAATCAAGTTGAGACCTTGTCAGTTGAAAAATCACTTGGATTTCTCATCATTGGATAGTAAAATTCCATAGGAAATATAATCTATTGATTTGAGCACCAACACACCTAAAGAAAGAAAAGAAACTAGCAAGTTTTGCAGAGGTTAGCACCCTAGATACTATAGTTGATTTATTGGCAGATATAAATAAACATATTTTGATATTACAAAATCTCTGAGATACTTGGGAGACTATACTAGCTGGATTGCAATAGAGGTATAAACACATTTTTGATATTTAAGTTTACTGTTGAGACTTTCTGTCAAAAAAGGAGAAATATAGATAGTTCTTAAAACAATAGAAAATACAAAAAAAAAATTAGGTATGTGAAAAGATGAAATGAAGAGTATAGAGAGTAACATCCAAGAGGGAGTTACTAAGTTTTGATAACTTTGAAGTTTTTGTCAAAATGCTCAGCCAATGTCAAAGGGGGAAATTGTTATCTCTATAGGGTATTTTTATTATCATTAGTTTAGAAAAAGTCATATGAATCAGAGGATTCAATCGGTGAAAGGAAGAAAATAAAATATATGAGAAGTTGGTAATGTACACCAAGCAAGGAAGTGTAGCCGGTAAAGTGCAAACACTACACCAACAGCACATAGCTTACTGAACACTAAGAGCACAGAAAATACAATGAGTTGATAGTTGTTGAGTACTAAAGATAGAGTTAAATGAGTGAAGATAAGTTACTCTACTGAGTTACTTAATGGATTATAAAGTGATAAGGATGCATTTAATGCATTGACACAATATTAATTGTGATCATACAATGTGCGATGATAAGTTTTTTACATGATCAATGATCAAATGAATTCAAAGAGAAGATCTGAGAAGCAAATTAAGTGGTTAATCAAAGATTTCTATTTCAAAGAAAAACACCAAGTACCAAGGTAAAAGTGACACAGTTGTTACTCCAAACAAGAATTGAAGTTGTCATTAGTATTCAAGTACACAAAATGGATAGTTAGTAATAGAGTCACAAACACAACAGTAGGTATAATCACCGAAGTGTAGAGTTAACCGAGAGAACTAATCACACCCAGAGTTAATTGAGTGAAGTGATTATCGAGTAGTAGTCTACACTGAGATACACATTATAACCAAGACACATAGACAACACTGAGCACCTAGAGATAGCATCAACCGAGTGGACCAGAGACCACATAAAATATTTTTATGGCACATCATTCTGGGTAACAACTTTTTCCAACCTAGATAATAGTTTACAATGATCGAGGAGAGCATTAATTACAAATTTATAGCATTACTTGTTTATATCTCCTATGCTTAGATAATCAAGGTAAATTATGTACACCATTGATCTTAGGTTAGGGATGTTATTGTAAAGCCATAATTAGGTCATAGAGGTTTGATATATATAATGTATATATTTCATTTTGTAATGTATGTTGATCAATCAATTATCAAGTAGCCACCATGCTACACACATTAGAGATCAAACAAGGGTTTTAAGGATAGAGACTACATTGCAATAATCAATTTTTAGAACAAAGGCAAGGCTACCGAGAAGAACATAGTAGAAGGTATTATCATTCACATTTAGGTGATATGTTTTATATGTACTTAAAGGATCTATATCAGCAATATTGAGATTGTATATGTTCATATCACAATTCTTTTACTCTCTAACAATTGTAATAGACCCCAAAATCTCTTAACAAAGTAGACTTGACTTTTTTTTGTAAATCTCTTAACTAAGTACACACATACTTTGTGTTGCTAAATCCTCTCACAAGGTAGATCTAATCGATCTCATTGTTACTCCTAATAGGGTAAGATCATCAGAAGTGATCAATGTTTATAAGCTTTAACAACCTATTTTATTTACTGTAGTAGTGAAGTTTTGTGGGTCTCATCCCTACCGTATTTCTTACCTTCTAACATGGATTTTCTATGATACCAAAATAGTAGTTTCATGAGTACTTAATTTCATGTATGTATATTGTTTACTTTACATGCATTTACATTTCAGCAATGATATTATATGTTTGGTGTATGCAATCTACTCAGTCGGTTATTACAGAACTACTGGTTAGAAAGATTAGATTAAAGATTTTTAAGGGTACTTATTCGCCCCTCCCCTCTCAGTACACACGTCTCCATTAACCCAACAATAATCACCAAGCACAAAAGAAGATCTAATGGTCAAAATAATTTATTAGCGACCTAACCCATAATATTAAGCGACAATAAATCTTATACTTAAAGAATGATATAAAGAGAAGAAGCAAAAAGATAGAGATGACAGAGGAGAAAGAGACCGATTACAGAGAAGGTTTTTATTGAAGAACAAAAATTAGAGCAAAGAGCACCAAGCTGATATCTTGCTATAGAAAAGAAAATATGAGCAGTGTTACAGATTGTAATTGAGGTAACACAAGTATTTCAAAGCACATAGAGTCTGATCGACATTTGTAATTGATGCAATTATAGAAACTATTTGTTAGTTGTTAATACTATTGTATTAAGAGCTACAAATCCTAATACTAGGTAGATCTTAACTGATCTAATATTTGTAAAACCTTTAATAGGGTACATCTTTAAGTGTAGAGATTGTAAAATCCTCTAACCAGGTAGACCTAACAAATCTTTATATACTCTTAATCGGGTAAGCTATCAAAATGGCTAAACTATGTAAGCTCTAACCAAGCACCCTTTATGCTGTAGTTAGTGAAGGTTGTGGGTGTCATCCCCACTACACTTTTTTCCTCTAACCAAGGATATCTGCGTAAAACAAATCATGGAGTTATGAGTTCATTTACTTGAATGTTTGCATGTTATGTTTTATGTTTTATTTCAAGTTATTGAAATTGATAAATAGTAGCAATATACAGTTTAAGTTATAAAAACATTTGTGGTACTAATTCACCCCTCCCCTCTCAGTCCCAACTTTCCATAGTCATTCCAACAATAAATTTATTATGTTTTAATTACAAAATGTTGAACAAATTTGCTAAAAACTACATGAGGGTATATTAATTTTTGAGAATTCATTGATTCAAAAAGTATAAACAAATGCTAAATCAACTCAAAAAAATTTTAAAATTATATAAAACACTAGAGAAGAGAGTCCTCTTAAAAAATATGTAATTTTTTTGGTTTTTGGTATAATTTTGATAGGGGAAAAGTGGCGGGAGACAAAAACTGTTGATTTCAGGTAATTTCAACTTTGAATACTTTTAACAGGCAAACTATAGATCGAAAACACTTCTTTCCTTTTTTTTCACTAGCTATACATGTCATCTAAAACATATTCTGAAATTGGAAGAAAAAATGTTTTACTTATAGTGATTTGGTAGGAACTAAACCCATTGATTTGTAGAATTTTTTAGGAAATGAAAAATAAATGTAAAAAATTTAAAAAACATATTAATTTTTGTTCAAAAATTTTTAAAAACATTATAGGCATAAAATTCATGCTATTTCACACATTTTATCAGCTTACACCGTGTTATGCCCTGCATACCCATCCCTACATTTTTTGGAAAAATGTTGAATCCCCATTTTTGCTTGTGCCTTGTTTCTTTTTTGTTTGTTTTCTGCCAACCTTTGCCTCCACAGGGTCGTTGTTTCCTTTTTCTTCTTGGTTTCTCTTCCTCTAGGACATGGTCCTAGAGTTTTTTTTTCTTCTTTGTGTCAATCTGATTTCTAGATTCCAGGATCTTCCGTCACTACCTCCTCTTTTGTTAGAGGGTGTGGTTGCATGAGATCCCCGGGCCCGGACTCTAGAGGTTCGCCTTTCTCGTGATTTGTGAAAGGAAAGTGGTATTTTTTTACCCTAGGGGTATAAGTAAAGTTTCACCAATCATTTTTACATTTATCATGAAAAAATTACCCCGAAGAGATTCAAAGTGATTTGAGTGATTTTAACAGTAGCTAAGTGTGATTTGTTCCCAAAGCTTAAACAGTGCTTGACAGTGACTGAAAGTGGTGTGTTCATGGTGATTCAAAGTTGTTCTTTTGTAGAGTGCCTCCCATGCTCATCCTGCCACATTCCTCATTTCTAAGGTAGGCCCTTCTGGTTCTCCCTCGTTGCTTTCTAGATTTGTTTTCAGTTTTCTTTCCTTTTATTTTCTCTATTTTTCTTCTTCGTTCCTTGTTGTCACCTCTTGTTGGAGGGATGGCTCTGCCAGAGGGTTGTCCGCCCTCTGTGCAGTTGTAAGTGATGTAATTCTTATACATTCTACAAATGTTATAAATTATCGTTAGTTTAGCTATAAATAGGTTTGTTTTGGGTTGGCCTATAAGTTGTTCTTCGGCCCTCTGTAAGTGTTTGTAAATTCTTCCGAGTTCTGTATTCCCCTTCCCATCTGGTAGCGAGCTCACCGTGCCCCTCTGTGTATGACCAAAATGTTGAGCTCACCCACCTAGTGTCAACAAATTCAAACTCGGCACCTCACCTGGTCAAGTTCACAAACTTTCTCTCTCCTTCGTCATCTCAGCTTTAATGGTGGGTTTAATTCCCCCATGCACGAGCATTCAAAATTGGCCCAAGTGGCATTCATTCTCTTACGTGTTAGGACAAATGTCATTGTTAATACCATTACTACCTTTATTTCATGACCACATGACACCCCATGTCAGCCTAGTATGGCTAATTGTCAATCATGTCGATAATGATCAGTTTTCTAGACTTTGGGTCCCATGTTCCCCTTTGAATTTCACTTCATTCACCGAATGAGCCAGAATCCCTGGAACCCCTAGGCGTTGATCAAATTATTGAAAAATTCATTTCATTTAATATATATATTTTTGGGGTTTGATGCAAACTATCACCTTTTCAGGAATAGATGGGAGGCAGTGATGAAATCTTTGGAACCCAGAAGTTTATTGTGTTTTATCTATATTGACATTTGTTCGGTCTTGCAGGTTGCCGATAAATTTGCAGATCAATCATGTCTGAAGCATCTTCTCCACCTGGGAGTTTGGAACTCCCTACTACTTTAACCAGGGAAAATACCAGGACAAAGGTTGAGAAGGCCTTAGAGAAGCTTCCATTTACTGGAAAATATCTAAAGGAAGAAACTATTCTGGGATCTAAAGTAGATTCCAAACTGCAGAGGATCACCGACACCAGTGTCAGAGCATGGGCCAAATTGTAGGCCTTAGTAAAAATGATGTTCATTCAATGCAAGGCTGGAGATCTAATGGCACAAAATGTGGTCACCTCTGGAATCCTCAAAGCCACCTGCTTCCCCTACTTAGTGCAGGTTCCGAAGCTTATTCTTACATTGGCGGAACACTACAACACATCTATCCGGGCTGTCAAGCTCACCGCTCCTCTTCCCTCAGGATACCCAACGCCCTTAGTGTCTCTGGACACTACAACATTTTCTTTAGGACTAGGGATCCACCAGTTCGCCAATGCTACTATATCGCCTAGGCCCTGGCATTACACAAATTTGAGAAGGTTCCGCAGATGGCCCAGTA
This sequence comes from Thuja plicata, assembly GCA_018584345.1. NCBI lineage: Eukaryota > Viridiplantae > Streptophyta > Pinopsida > Cupressales > Cupressaceae > Thuja > Thuja plicata. The sequence continues at coordinate 1,834,124 of MU224554.1, forward strand.
ATACCTCAACTCCAACTGGCTCAAGACCCCGAGAAATTATTATAGAAATATGAATTTGGAGATCCCCTGAATAGAGTTCAAAGAAATCATACAAATGGGGATCATTGCCTTGTGCAAGGTCTTTGGAGAATCCCATGCCTAGGAATTTTTGGCATGGATGTATTACTCTCTATTCGGTGTCACCTCCGTCGGACAAACTTTTGATTGCGAAACTATCATTGCCAATCATGTAGATGCACAGCTTGTCAAGGTCACCCAGAACTCCAAGTTCTACATGACTTCATATGTCTTGTGGGAACTAGCGCAACAACGACCCATAACTCAGGGTTTACTCACTGTCAGCGTCCTTAGGACCAGCCCGAGCCAGAATGCTCCATGGGAATATTTCACACAAATACAATGGGAGGCCAGTTTCCCTAGTTTTTGTAGAGTAAACAACACCTTCATTTAATATAATATTCTTACACCCACTCGAGATGCCAGTTACCAGTGTTCAAAAGAGGCGATGACTCTGGTCAATTCTTATGGCCACTACTACATCCAATTTCAACAACACTCCTACATTCAAGTGACCACCTTCTCTTGGAAACCCTTCCTATTGCCCAAGCATTGTGGGGATAAGATCATCCTTTTGGAATATTACAGGCAGATCCTAGAGCTTCATGCATTATTTGCATTGAAGAAGGTCACCAACATTTCTTTCCCAATCACCTGCGGGAACTACACTTGTAGCCTTGTAGCGGTGAAGGAATCTGAGAATGAACTAAAATGTTTCGGGCTAGCAGAATTTTACTTTGAGAGGAATAATTTTGATCTGCTGGATAAGATTTCTTCAGCACTACCCCAGGTATTAGACCCCCACAAGCCTCACATAAAGGATTTCAGGGTAGACTGCCAAGACAATTTTGAAGTCTAGAATCTACATTTCGTCAGAATGACACAAGGTATGATGAAGCGTCTCAAGATTTGGACCTTTCCAAAGGACTTTCTAGATACCGAGTCCACAGAATACCCACAATACAAGGATAAGGGAGTGGACAAGATGGCTCTCCCTCTGGTGGATTGGGACACCCTGAAAAGCCTGATAATTGAAGACATCACCCATGATGTGATTGAGTGCAGTCATGCATATTTTTTAAAGGTGTGTCCGAAGAGAACTCATAGAGTTGGCCCATTCTTGTAGGGATCCAATTCCTGATCTAGAACCTCTAAGCAGGGTGGGGACAAAGGAAAGAGAAAATTTGATACCTCAGCCTGGATTCCATCCACAGTTCCTGTTGCAGAATAGGTGCACCTTCAGCTAGTGGTGTCCCATCAGATGAAGGAAGAAATAATAGTACAGGAGCACACCTAACTCAAACCCCCAGCTCCTTATTTCTGGCATGTACTGACTCTAGAAAAGTCAGGAGAGTTTGTGTGGACCTTAGAAGGTCTTTTATTTTTCCCTAAGATGGATATGACTAGGTCAATCCATGTCTAGATAGGTTTCTTAGTTGGTTTCCTTTAGTTGTGTGTGTGTGTGAGCTAGTTTGTAAGCCTTTGGAAACCCAACCAAGGCGTCTCAAAATTTTGGTAAGCTACTAAGTATGACTGGTGCTCGTTTTCTCTGGTGCTCAATAAATACCATCGGTGAACACTATCTGCTAACAGCATCGGTGAACACTGTCTGCTAACACCGTCGGTGAACACTATCTGCTAACACCGTCGGTTATCATTGTTTGCTAACACCGTCGATTATCACTGTTTGCTAACAACGTCGGTTATCACTATTTTCTAACACTGTCAGTTATCACTATTTTCTAACACCATCAGTTATCACTAGAACTAATTTAGACTGGTGTTTGGTTTTGTATTACTGTTGGTCGATAAAGTCAATTGTAATGGCCTACGACAAGCAAATATTGTCTTTTATGGATAGTATGGTCAGTTGTAACGGTTCCTAAAGAGATGCTTGCAAATATGTGGGTAGTTAGGGGTCATTTCAATGAGAGGATGGTTATTAATAACATCCCAAGACCTCATTTGAGAGATCTGAGAGAGTAGAGATTGTAGAAGAAGAGAAGCTATAGGAAATTTATAGAGTTGCAGATTATTGTACTATTTTGTTTTGTTTCCAGTAATGAGAAGTTGCAGATAGTGTGTTTAGTGTATATCAAGTTTCTTTGTGGTTCATTTTGCATGCAAGTAGATTAGTTACTTTATTTTCTATTTTGGAAGTTCTTGGTTCTTCACCAGTTCTGGGTTGTAAGCAGTAATGTCCCCTTGAGATTCCTGAATCCATGGTGAGAGTCATGTGTTGGGATGGAACTCGAGAGGAGCCCTTGTACATAGTTTCCTTTTTTTTTCTATAGGAGAAGCAACACCAACAAGCCTGGAGATCTTACCCTAGGAGAGCTTGGTAATAGTCCGACTAGGGAAGAGAATGAGAAAAATGTTCTGAAAAAATTGGTTGAATGAATCTATTTGTGTAGGTTCAGCAAGAAGAAGAAGAAAAGCATTTCAATGGGGACTGAGTCTTGAAGAGGAGGTAAAGTTAAGAGTGACTTACCTCAGTGTTAGGGTTGTGAATACCCTAAGAGATCTAGGAGAAAGATCTCAAAATAGAGCCCAATTGGTTCTATAGTAGAAACAAGACTTTTGTCCACATCAGATTGGTATCAGAGCCATAAAAGATTTGGGCGTGTGTTGTTTGGATGTTATCTGCAGAAAATTCTATCAACTCATCCAAGATGGTGACCAATGCAGAACTTGCAAAAGATGTGGAAGATCAAAAGGAGGAGAATAGACTCCTAAAGGAATAGTTAGCTGAAATGGTGACTAAGATGGAAGAAGTGCAGCTTAGGACTGCAGTAGTTAGTGAATGAATGAGAGAAGCTAATGGAAAGGGTAAAGCAGTGGCAGAGGAAGACATTATTCCAGAGCTAGACTCTGTGCTTCAAGAAGAGCCATTCTTGAAAGCATTGAAGGCAATGAGTGGTAAGTCCTTAGAAGGTGTGCCTCTATTTAGTGGCAAGATGGAACCAGAGTTAATCATGGAATGGATAGAAGGTCTTGAAAATCACTTTGACTGTGATAATGTGACCAAATCTCAGAAAGTAAGAATAGCCAAGACAAGATTGAGAGGAATCACTCTCACTTGGTGGAAGTTTGTCCAAGATGAGAGGGAAAAAGAAGGAAAGAACCCCATAACCAGTTGGAAAGGTATGGTGGCCAAGATGAAGTAAAATTATTTTCCTAATGATTATGAAGTGCAGTTGCACAAAAAGAGACAGAATCTGAGACAAAAAGATTTAGATGTCAGTTCCTGCACCGAAGAATTTCATAAACTATGCTTAAGGTCGCATGTGATGGAAGAAGAAATCCTAAAAGTGGCTAGATACTTGAATGGATTCAAGTGGAGTATCCAAGAGTAAATTAGTCTCTTAAAGCACAAGACTATACACCAATGTTACCAGCTAACCCTCAAGGTGGAAGAAAAATTCAAGAAGAAGCAGGATTCAAATAGAAGAGGAAGAGGAAGAGACGACAGAGGTCATAGAGGAGGATATGGAGGAAGAAATCAGAATGAGTCCAAACTAACTGAGAATCAAGGAGAATCTAGTAGCACAAGAGGTGGTTATAACCCTAGAAGAGGTTCACATAGTAGTTCAAGAGGAAGTAATAATAACCAAGGAAGAGGATCTTACTTCTCTTCAATAAATTATTACAACTGTCAGCAATTTGGACATCCTGCATATCGATGTCCTGAAAAAGCTTCTACTTCTCAAGGAGGTGGGAAAAGAGTTAACTATGTCCAAGAAGAATCAAGTTGTAGTAGCAAGCCATCTAAGGTACCATTAGAATCAGAAGAAGGTGAGAACCTCATGATAAGGAGGACCTTAATCAAAGAGCCAAGAAAAGAAGAACCAAGCCAAAGGAGAGCACTCTTTAGAGTGAAGTGCAAGATTTCAGGAAAGGTGTGTAGAGTCATTATTGATTCAGGCTCAACTGATAATATCATTAGTGAAGAAGCAGCCAGCAAATTAAATTTGAAAAGGATTCCACATGAAAACCCATACAAGGTTACATGGCTCAACAAAGGACAACATGTGTTTGTAGGAGAACAAGCATGGGTAGAACTCACCATTGGCAAGTATAAAGATAGAGTTCTATGTGAAATTCTTCCCATGGATGCATGCCACCTTCTACTTGGAAGGCCATGGCAATTTGATAGCCAAGACATGCATGATGGAACCAAGAATGCATACTCATTCAAGAAAGATGGGGTGACTTTCAAAATTCAGTCACTAATAGAAGGAGAGGTGAAGACATCAAGTCCAAGTGTGCTCATGGTTGGTGAGAAGGATTTATTGAATACTCTAGAAGAAGGAGAAGGAGTTGGTTTTGCTTTAGTATTGACACCAAAAGATGAAGTTGTTGTCAAGAAATCAGAAATACCAAAGGAGGTACAAGAAATACTTGAAGAGTATAGGCATATTGTGAATGATGGCCAGCCCACTCCCCTACCTCCTAAGAGGCTTGTTAGCCACAAGATTGACTTCATACCAGGAGCTACCTTACCCAACAAAGCTTCCTATAAGATGACCCCTCAGCAAAATGAGGAAATATCCAAGCAAATCAGAGAGTTATTATACCAAGGCCTAATTAGAAAAAGTATAAGCCCATGTGTAGTCCCTACTATTTTAGCACCTAAGAAAGGAGGAGCTTGGATAATTTGTACTAATTCTAGAGCCATAAATAGAATCACCATTAGGTATAGGTTTCCAATACCCAGAATTGAAGACCTAATGGATTGTTTAGGGGAGGCAAAGTACTTTAGCAAGATTGATCTTAAGAGCGGTTACAACCAAATCTAGATAAATGAAGGAGATGAATGGAAGATAGCCTTCAAAACTAAAAAATGTTTGTATGAATGGCTTGTAAAGTCATTTGGGTTGTCTAATGCTCCCTCAACTTTTATGAGGCTTATGAATGAGGTATTGGTAGAATGTATTGGTAAGTTTGTTGTTGTCTATCTAGATGACATTTTAGTTTTCAGCAGAAGTAAGGAGGAGCATATTAGGAATTTGAAATTTTTTTTCAAGAAATTACATGATGACAATAGAATGATCAATTTGGAGAAGTGTGACTTCATGAAGCAGGAGCTTGTATATCTCAGTTTTGTTTTGTCATAGGGTAACCTCAAAATGGACCAAGGAAAGGTGGATACCATTCTAAGTTGGCCTACTCCCAAGGCTGCCACTGAGGTGAGAAGTTTCCATGGTTTAGATCAGTATTACAGAAAGTTCATTACACATTTTAGTGGGATTTGTGCACCCATGTTAGACACCATTAAAGGTGGGATGAAGACAAAGTTTCATTGGACACCACAAGCTGACCGAGGGTTTGAAACACTTAAGGAGAAGATAGTAGAGTTTCCTACTCTAGTTCTTCCAAGCTTTGATAATATTTTTACAGTAGAATGTGATGCAAGTAATGTGGCCATTGGGGCTGTCATAAGCCAAGAAGGAAGACCAGTAGCTTTCCATAGTGAGAAG
>MU224554.1:1839831-1864744 GCA_018584345.1 Thuja plicata
TCTCAAGACAAACTTAGCAGCAAACACATGAAGTGGGTGGAGTATCTACAAGCCTACACTTTCAATATCAAGCATAAAAAGGGAGTACAGAACAAGGTTGTTGATGCATTGAGTAGAGGGCTGCTCAGAGTCCAAGAAGTTCAACTAAAAAGAATAGGTATTGATAGCTTCAAAGACCTATATGCTGAAGATGAAGATTTTGCCCAAATCTACAAGGTATGCAAGGAGTTTAAAAACAACTTTCATGATGAGTTTTTTTAATATACTTTGCAAAATGATTTTTTGTTTAAAGGAGGTCAACTTTGTGTTCCTAAAGGGTCTATGAGAGAGAATTTGATTCAAGAAAGACATAAGGGAGCACTTAGTGGTCATTTTGGAGTCAGTAAGACTCAAGAGCTAGTCACTAGGTTCTATTTTTGGCCTAAAATGAATAGAGATGTTAGACAGTATGTTGAGAGATGTGTAGTGTGTCAAAAAGCAAATGGCACATCTTCAAATACAGGTCTTTATCAGACACTTCCAATCCCAACCAGACCATGGGAATGCATAAGCATGGATTTTGTAGTTGGTTTTCCACGAACAAGGCAGGGATATGATAGTATTTATGTTGTTGTAGACGGATTTAGCAAGATGGCACATTTTATACCTTGTAAGACCATTCATGATGCTTGTAACATTACACAGTTGTTTTTCAGTGGAGTGGTGAGGATACATAGACTCCCACTTAGTATTGTTTCAGACAGGGACAACAAATTCAGGAATCATTTTTGGAAGACCTTATGGCAAAAGTTGGGCACTAACTTGTCTTTTGGATCTGCATATCATCCACAGACAGACGGCCAAATAGAGCTGGTCAATAGGAGTCTTGGTAACTTACTGAGATGCCTCACAAAGGAGTATGGTCAAGCATGGGACCAACTCATTGGACAAGCCAAATATGCATACAATGATACAGTGAACAGATCAACGGGTAAGAGTCCTTTTGAAATAGTTTATGGATTTCACCCAAGAGGAATTTTTGAGCTTAGAGAATTGAAGGAAGGAATGCATGGTATTGGATATGCTGAGGAATTTTCTCATTCAATGAGGGAAGTACATGAAAGTGTGAGAAAGAGTTTGGTTAAAAATGCTAAAAAAGTAAAGAAAAAGATGGATGCAACAAAGAGGGATGTTCAATTTCATATTGGAGACTTTGTGATGGTTCACTTGAACAAACATAGGCTACAAAAAGGTGTCCCTCACAAGCTACAGATGAAGAGGCTAGGTCTATGTAAGATACTTGCAAAGTATGGAAACAATGCATACAAGGTGGAGCTTCCTAAAGACATTGGGTTGTCATCGGTTTTCAACATTGCAGATTTGATAGCATACAAAGGACCAATTCAAGATGCTGATCAGAACCTTCAAGAGGTAATACAAGAGGTAAAAGATCTAAAATTAACCCCTACTCCATCTATGACAGCAGAAAAGATACTAGACTCAAGGGTCTACAAGAAGACTAGGAACAAAGACTATATGGAGCACCTTGTCAAATGACATGTCAAAGAAGATGGTGATGCTACTTGGATCAGAGAAATAGACTTCAAGAGGTTGGGCATTGATCCAAACATGCTTAATCAAAGGATGGATTAACCTTTATCTTGTCTGGTGGAGTATGGTGTAGGAGCACACCTAACTCAAAGCCCCAGCTCCTTATTTCTAGCATGTACTGACTCTAGCCAAGTCAGGAGAGTTTGTGTGGACCTTAGAAGGTCTTTTTTTTCCTTAAGATGGATATGACTAGGTCAATCCATGTCTAGATAGGTTTCTTAGTTGGGTTCCTTTAGTTGTGTGTGTGTGAGGTAGTTTGTAAGCCTCTGGAAACATAACCAAGGCATTTGGAAATTTTGGTAAGCTGCTAAGTATGACTGGCACTCATTTTCTGTCGCGCTCGGTAAATACCATCAGTGAACACTGTCTGCTAACACCATTAGCTAACACTATTTTCTAACACCGTCAGTGAACACTATTTGCTAACACCGTTAGTGAACACTATCTTCTAACACCGTCAGTTATCACTATTTGCTAACACCATCAGTTATCACTGACACTGATTTAGACTGGTGGTTGGTTTTGTATTACTATTGGTCGGTAAAGTCAGTTGTAACGGTCCATGAGAAGTGAATCTTGTCTTTTATAGACAATATGGTCAGTTGTAATGGTTCCTAAAGAGCTGCTTGTGAATATGTGGGAAGTTAGGGGTCATTTCAATGAGAGGATGGTTATTAATAACATCCCAAGCCTTCATTTGAGAGATTTGAGAGAGTAGAGATTGTAGAAGAAGAGAAGCTACAGGAAAGTTACAGAGTTCCAGATTATTGTACTATTTTGTTTTGTTTCCAGTAATGAGAAGATGCAGATAGTGTGTTTAGTGGATATCAAGTTTCTTTATGGTTCATTTTGCATGCAAGTAGATTAGTTACTTTATTTTCTATTTTGTAAGTTCTTGGTTCTTCACTCATTCTGGGTTGTAAGCAGTAATGGCCCCTCAAGATTCTTGAATCCATGGTGAGAGTCATGTGTTGGGATGGAACTCAAGAGGAGCCCTTGTACATAGTTTCCTTTTTGTTTTCTGTAGGAGAAGCAACAACAACAAGCCTGGAGATCTTACCCTAAGCGAGCTTGGTAATAGTCTGGCTTGGGAAGAGAATGAGAACAATGTTCTAAAAACATTGGTTGAATGAATCTATTTGTGTAGGTTCAATAAGAAGAAGAAGAAAAGCATTTTGATGGGGGACTGAGTCTTGAAGAGGAGGTAAAGTTAAGAGTGACTTACCTCAGTGTTAGGGTTGTGAATACCCTAAGAGATCTAGGAGAAAGATCTCAAAACAGAGCCAAGCTGGTTCTGTAGTAGAAATAAGACTTCTGTCCACATCAAATAAGCACCTGGCTTGGCATCCTAGGCACTCTGGAAGAACTTTCCCTCCCTTCTAGTTCCCCTTCCCTTGCAGAAATTATCATTTGGGCAGGGGGGATGGGAGTGGAGGATGAACATGTGGCCATTTTAGATGTCGGACCTCCATTGGTGACGAGGAGAAAGAAGCAGAAGACAAATATCCCTCCAAGGGTAGATACAGACCTTGGGATGCCCAACATCTCCTAGGTGGAGATTATCCCAAACTCCCCTGAACTAGAGAATCACCCGGAGACCTCCCCTCCGCATGATGATTTTGATGACATCTTTGGGACTGATGAAATTGTAAATTTGCAAGGGGATATAGGGAAAGCAGTGGAAGAGATCGCCGCACAAGAAGTAGAAACAATCCCCACTAAAGGGGAGATACCAGAGAAAGAAGTTGCCGCAGAATAGGAAGTCCTAGTAGAGAAAGAAAAAGATCAAGAGTAGGTGGATATCCCAAATGTTCAAGAGATCCTAGTCCCAGAGACCAAAACATGAGAAAAGAGGCAAGTACAAGATGAGCATCCAGCTATAGCTGAGGGAACCGGACCTACAAGAGTAACCATAACCTCAGCTGCCATGCTCTAGACACCTCTACCCACCCATGGTGGTGCAAGCTTTGGCAAGGTGATCCCTGTAATACTACAGTCAGATCCAGTTTGAACACCTTCGCCACCTCTAGAGGATAGTCCAATAAAGGAGAATGTCTTGGCTGATGATTCTGAAGAAGAAGAACAGTAGCAGCAGAATGAGGGGGAGAACCCCAAAGACATGGATGTTGATTCCATCGATGCTACTAAGGATAGGGACACTGAGGCAACTGATATTGATACCACAAGGGTGGATGGTGTCGATGATCCCAAAAATCAAGAAAAAGAGTTTGAAGAGACTATAAATGTTGGGGATGAAAATCAAAACCCTGGAGGAGACTCAAACAATCAGGCCCTAGAAGTGAGGCTACCCCCACCACCACAATGGTTGGTAGATTCAAAGAAAATAAAGGCCTTGGTGGCGGTAAAAGCCCATCTCTCCCTGGCCAAGATGATGACCCAAAGTCAATGCATCCCCAAGCCAAAGAAGGCCCAGACACTCCATTCCATTTGGACTAGTCTGGATGGAGATATAGTCATGGTCATTGCGATGCCTCCCCCAGATAAAGAGGAAGCAGTGGTAAGTGTTGTTGAATATACAGTTATAGAAGTATGTCTGGGGAAGAGGGACAAGCAGGATGAATTGAACTTGTTGAAAGAGGATAGTCAGGCAATTGAGGCCCACTGTGATAAACAAGCCCAAAGACTGAAAGAAGAGAAGGAAAAGAATGTAAATCTCATCAGGCTGCTGACAGAGCTAACATAGCCATTGGTTGCAATTCATCCAGAACCATCTACATCTGGAAAACCACTCCCATAGGGTGATGTTGACATGCTTAGGAACATGAAGAAGAAAGTGCAGGCAGTGGATGACTAGGTGGCTGTGCAGGTTGGAAATGTCTAGCATTCCTTAGCATCAATACTCACAGACCTACATACAGCTAGAAACATCCTACACCATGTCAAAGGTGCCATTTCTTTATGGGAGGGAGAGAGTGAGCAATATGAGGCATGGATGAGTGAGTTGGGGGAGCTCATGAACCTTGGAGAGGAACCCATCATGGAGATGGGAATTTTGGGGGAGGAGTCTTTCAATTTTATCTGGGTCCAACACTCCATACTTGACCTCAAATTGGAGATTAGCAAGCAACTGGTAGAGGCCCTAAAGGAAAAAGTCATAGGAGTAGAATATTCTTTGAATTTGTATAAGGATTTTGTTACAAGATTTTTGGGAGTCAACCCCTTCAGCACAGATATGTGTACTCTGGTAGATTATGTTGTGGGGAAGTTCGATGAACTAATGGAGTCATGCTACCAATACCTGGGAGAATTTGACAGAGCGAGAATGTCACGCTTATCCTGCATGATGCTCTGGGCCCATGATGCAGCAAAGATGGCCGCGGATTTTAAAGGAAATGCCCTAGATATGGGTGATCAATTGGAGGTAGACAATTTATGCTAGGCAGACATCAAGGACATTGACGAAGAGGGAATTCCCCAGCTTTTAGAAGCATTCTTTGAGTGCAAGCTCCCGGACCCTAGAATTCTGGGTCTGAGGTTTTGTATTCTTTTGCAATGATCTGTGTTTAGGTTCCTTGGAGCCGACCAGTCATTTTCAAATAGTTAATAAGGGGTCAACAGGTAGGTGATCCTGATAAGGCATGTCAGATAGAGGGATGGCTCTAACATGTGATTCTCCCTAGGCATTTCTCCCGCATTTACTACCTGGTGCATTGAAGATAGTGAGTCACATTCTGCATTGATGAGGTATGTTGCCTCAAATACCAGGAAGATCAGATTTCCTATGTTAATACCCCGGCACTCTTCTCTATGCCAATTCTTCTAAAATTTCTTGTCTTCTTCTTCCATCTTGTCAGACCTCTTCTCTATTCAAGGTGATTGTAAGTGGCGTAGGTAGTACTGGTCATCAAATAATGTATTTTATATGTTGAGTGTACAGTTAGATTAGGTTAGTTTTAGGAAAAACTATGTGTATAAATAAGAAGTCCAACCTCGTAACAAGGGTTGGCAAAATTGATGATTTTGCAGTCCAACAAGTAATAGTAAATAGATTTTCATTTTCAGTTGTTTCAGGAGCTCAATGCTCAGTAGTTCTTAGTAGTTTAGATGCTCCCTTGGAGCCATGGATGTATACACCAATGATGTTGGAACCCCTTGAGTTAATGTGGAAGGAGGAATGCCTTGTGACTAATGGTTATGTATTGTTCTAATCTCTGCAATTAGTGATGCTCTTTTGTGCTGTATGTTTTTGATGTCCTTTTCTCAAATTTTTTATTTAGATTAATGATCTCATTTCCCCTTGCTATTGAATATGTATGAATCACTAGTTCTATATGTATTCAGTATTTAGTGTATTTCTTACATTGGAGCATAGTTGATATCTGAAATATGTTGCATAACTATAAGTAGAAGTAATAAACTCTAACTCTGGTCTATCTTTTGTTGTTTATTTGGTAAATGTAACATGCTTGTAAAAAACCTCATGCCCACTGTTGAAATCCCTAAAGAAGATGAGTAAAACTAGCTATCCCCTCGAACAAATAGTCTCTTACTCAACTTACCTTCTCCGCACTATCAAGACTCAACACCTAGGTGCTTGAAGGCCTGAAGGATTCATTCTCTAGAGAACCTTTATAGGCATAGTTGGTCGGTACCCCAGTACTCGGTGATAACTTATCATTGTTGGCAGAACTGGTCACAAAGTCCCATCAACAGAAACTGGCACTAGAAGGAGGGCATGAGCTCGTCTCCCTTGAAAGATTTAAATTTTACATCATCTGAGGGTTCCCCAAGTATTAGTTTTAGGAGCTATCCTTTCTGTGGAAGAGGGTCATCTTCACCCTTAAGCTTTGATAGAATCCTGCAATCAGCCCCAAATCCCAGAGAGTTTTTAGAACTCGGACCTCCTGTCTGAAAGAGTAGAACCTAACAAACCAAACAACAAACCAACTTTATCTAGGGATTCATGACACACTAGAATACCCAACTTCCTTAGATAATCCTAGGGACCAAAATCCAACCCACCCAAAATCAAACAGTCCCAATGGAAAACTACTTTGATAACACTAGGTCCCCAATGGGGCAGTTCCCTAGTGCTACAAACAATCTTCCCCCGCATCCAGAGAAGATCTCCCCTAAGTATGAGAATCTAGGCCCACAAACCATAGAAGAACATCTCCAGACCTATAAGGATGCCATGAACCAGCATCGGATACAACATCAAGATGTTGTAACCTAGATGTTCCCTCTATCTTTAGGACAAAATGAGTTAAATTGGTACTCAACCTGTTGGCCAACTCCATCAACAGTTGGTAGGATATGGAAGATGCCTTCCTGGTGGCCTTCTACATTCATGTGGACCCAACATGGTCCCACAACAAGTTCATCTCCATCAGGAAGGAACCAAACAAACCTTGTTAGCACTTTTTCTTGCAACACTTACCTAATGATGACAGTATACCTTGTATACTTAGATGCAACCTCTTTTAGGCAAGAGAAAGGCTAATTTCTAAGAATTGGATAATATCCTTCTTCATTTTTGAGCTCCACAGACTCAGGCAGGTTTTACCTTTTAAAGATTACTGATATTTCAGCCTATGTATATTTGGTGGATTGTTTCATTCACTGATTATGTACCTAAAACCTCATTGTAACAACTTATAGAATACTTTAGAGATTGCAATGATTAGTTTGAAGTAGAGTATTATAAGCCAGGCTATATTTTTGATAACATGAATCAATGAGACAAGGATTTGCATCCTTCTTCCTTTTTTTTTCAAGAGGGATAACCTAATGATTCACTCTCTAAAGAATCAACAAAATGGACAATATCCTGCTGATATAAGTCCTTGATGAGTTCAGCTCATTTGTTTCAGTAGCAGATGTGTTTTAATTGAAATAATTTTGAATAGTTTTTAAAACTTGGATGATGATGGATTATCAGACCAAGACCTAGATCAGTGCCTATCCTTTGGGTTATAGAGTCAAAAGCTTAAAGTCTCACAAAAACAAAATACTGTAAGCTTCCTTACAACCTACATGCAATTAGTATAAGTTGCCTTACAAATTATCTGATTACCTCTAAAATACTATATCAAATCTTCAAATACTGATATGCTTCCCAAAACCACTCACAAAACTTAGTTCTTTACATGAAAGAAACTTGTAAGTAATCAAATAGTTACCTTGTAACAAAAATGCTTCAAACTGCCTTACAACCTTAAGCATAAAAAAGCATACACAGGAAATAAAGAGACAACAATAGAGAAGAGTAAAATTGCACCGTATTTTATTGATGTAATCCTTCTTTCATACATGAAAAATCTTTGAAGCTTGAAAGACACAGACACAGATTTAGAAAAAACTAATTTTACAATATATTTCATCCTCTTTTAAGAATACAACTCTCTTCTATATATATATAGGTCTTCAACCATCTTCGAATCCTTTTCAAAAGGATGCTACAAGCTTCAGATGGTCTCAGAAAACCTAACCCTAAAACTACATAAGAGACAAAAAGAGAAAAAGAGAGAAGAAGCGGTGGAATGACCAAGTCAAAAGATGGAAATAGATATTCTTTTTTCTTCTCCTGATCTAGTGACTTCATTTTGATAGTATACATGGTAGCTAGCAGTATTTATGTCGAGTCTAGATGACCCTGCTTTTATATTCACCTACACTTTCCTTTTGCAATAACTGACCTCTTTATCTTCAATAGTGTGGTGCCAAGTATTAACCCTTACTCATCGTCCAAGATTTCTTCTTCAACTATTATCTTCTTTCTCTTGGGCGTGGTCATCAATTCCCATGCTTTCACTTCATCATCTGATGGCCATTTGAAGTCTTGAGTACTCTATATCTGTACCTTTTTCCTATCCCATCTAGCATCAGTGATGTTCTTTACATCTACTAGAAAATTGTTGATGTCAGTTTCTGCCTTGAAAGATTCATCCAATATCTTATTGAATCCAGCTATATCCACATCTGTCCCCAAAATAAATTCCTCATCACTAGGCATTTTGCTGTCAAATTCATTCCTCTAGGCATCTAAGGCCTTTACTTGATCATCATCTCCCCTTAAGGAAGGAACAAATCTATTAACGTCATCAGAAAAGAGGCTTAATTTTACCTCTATTTGATTCAATTTTCCTTTAAAGAATGAGAGAGAAATATTGACCCTTTTGATCTCATCTTCAACTTCTATCACTATCTCTGGCAAATCTGATCTTAGGGCTTGCAAAGATGCTAGCTTTTCAAACAATTGTACCCTAGTAGACCATTTAGTAAAATAGGGGTTTAAGATAGCCAGATGCCCCATCACCTCTGTATGCAAAGTTGTAACTTATTATAGTCATTGAGTACAACATCAGTCTTATCCTTCAGGATTTCAATTCTATGTTGTAAAACACCTCTTAATGCTATCAAAGCAATTTCATTTCTTTTCTCTCCCTCAACTTTTTCCTCAACCACTTCTTCTAAATTTGTCTTGTCTTCAATTTTCAGGGGTTGTGGTTGTATAAGCACATACATCACCTCAGGCTTCTCTTCCAATTATTTCATCAATATTTTTATCACCAGATCTTCCTGGTGCACTTGTATACTACACAATTCTCGATCTTTCGCCAATGCACTTGTCTCTTCTAACAATGTGCTACACTTATCAGACAATTGTTTAGTTTTGTCCTCATTCAAGTGAGCCCAATGTGTCATGATTTGGGATATTTCCAAATCCCCTATATTCTGCATTGTCCACACCATCTGACTGCCAACCATATTCTCCTACATGTTCACCACTTGGGGCTTTTGATCCTTTGGGCATAGGCTCCACATTGCAAAAGCTTGAGACTTTGGGCTATACCCAAATCCTTTGATTACATCTCCCATCTGAACTTCACTGGCCATTTTGAGATCTGGCTATTTTCTTATCTGGTCAATTATGAAGGCAGATGCCAAATCCCATCCCTCAACCAATAATATACCACTGCCTAGCACCAATTTCCTGGCCTCCTCAGGTGAAATGTCCTCACTTTCAGGATCATAAGACTATAGAGCCACTAAAGCCTCATTTTTTATGGTCTCCTTACCATCAACTGTCAGTTGAGCTCTTATCTACTCCTTCTTGTACCATCTCAGGAAGTCTTTAAACTCCTTAGTTTTGACAAAGTTGTCATCATTCAAAAATTCCTGCTGATGGATCAGTCTTTCATCAGCATAGGCCTTAACAGGCAATTCAACCTCCTCCTCCAAATCAGGTTGTTGCTTCTTGGCCTCCCTAATTGATTTCGTTAGGTTATGATCATATAACCTATTCCCAGGTACTAGGGCTTTAGCCTTATCCCTTTTCTTATCTTTCCCCATGACTGAAGATTGACCTATTTCTAATTTCTGCCTCTTAGCAATAGGCTCTTCCACATCATCAGGTTGTGTCACCATTGTCAAATCAACAATGTGGCCCTCTATTCCCTGTAGCTGTGGCACTTTAGCATTATTTTGTTGTGGTGGAACATACCTAGTAGGATGTACATAATCACTATCACTACTACTATCATATTCAGACTCTGAGTGATCTGGCCCTTGGGCACCTTTCTTGTCAAGAACAGTCTCAAGTTGTTCTGTAAGCACATAATAATTGTCTATCATGGCCTTAATCTTGTCAAAATATGGGAGATCGGGGTAAAAACCCCCAAAATCCATCCCATTTCTCTTAATTTGTCTTTCAAGATTTAACAGCTCTTGAATCCTTATTCTCCTTGTCTGAATTTCATCTTCATCCAAAATATTCCTTGTTGCATCTTCCTCTATGCACTCACAGTGGACATTGGTATTGGGGATTGTAGGAGTATACAATTTTCTCACCCCTACCATGAAACCTTCTGGGTCAATATATCTATAAGGAGCTACCCCCATTTTTCATCCTTCCAACCACTGGCCCACTGCATCAATAGCACCTTTGCCAATTGTAAAATTAAAAATCCTGAACTGTCTAGGGGTCAAAGTCCCCTTCTTGTGTGGTGCAAAATGCTCATTGTTTGTTAACAATAGCTGCCATATAAAATCCATTGCAGCCACTCTTTCTGGTACATAGTAAGTTAAGAGATGAGGTGGGTGAATACACCCATATACTCTAATAATAGTATAATTTTCTTCTAAGAATAAATCACCCCAATTATGTTTTCCCTCCCACTTATTAGTGTAGTCACATGGCCTAAGCAGTTTCATAATATTTTGTGGGATCCTTGTTCTTCTGATGCCCTGACTTTGTATTATTGGATATACAATCCAATTCTAAAAAGCACAATAATCACAGTCCTTAGATGTGTAATTCCAAACCCTCACCCAAAATTGGATAGGATTAGGTCCTTCCTAGTAAAACCTCTAAGGGGCTAAATTGTCCACATCCATGATCACAAAATTGAAATGCAACAAGAGATGCATGAGGATGCAGTAGTGTAAGAACTTGGGATCCTTCTCCTTTGGATCTTTCATCTTCTTCTGAGTGGCAATGAAACCCTCATGCATCTCATTAATGATATGCTGTATGTAATCATAACTGGTGTTAGAGTGCACCTCCTATAGATCCAACACCATCATCAAAATGCCCGCATTGATCTTTTCTACTTCTCCATCTATCCCTAGCACTCTACATAGGGCATAGGCAACATACTTAATGTAGAAGTGTAAATCCTTATAGTAATATGGGCTTGTCCTAGACATAGGATCTAAATACTTCCTCAACTCCTTCAGCACATGTTTCTGCAACTGGCCTCTAGCAATACTAGGCTTCAAACTATATCTTTGTGCCTGCTTTGTCATGTCAATTCTGGTAGACATAGTGCTATATAGGCCAAAAGCTTGCATGAATGAATTTCTGTTTAGGATTAGCAGGGCAGTGCCATCATTCCTTTTAATTGTTTTGGACAAAACATCATAATGACTGGTAAGATCTAGGAACAATTCTACATCTACCTAGACATCAAGAACAATTAATCTAGCTAAACCACAAGTCCAAGGGTTTGACACTGGGATAGCTTTATCAGAATTCTTGTAAAATTAATTGAAAAGTGAAAAACCTATTGTTCCCAGAGTATCAACATCTTGTATATCATGATAATCATCTATGAGCACATTGGCATTTTCTCTTTTGTTCTGAGTTGAACTAGGAAGCAATCTGAGGAATTGATTAGAATAATTTGTTTTTCCCTTTGCCTCCTCTTCTACCTTTTCGCCTCCACCACTGGTCGAAGCTACACTGACCGCTTTGCTCATGTTTACCATTCTTTAATCTCCTTTTCTTTACCGATACTGAAACAAATCTACCACTGAGATTCACCTACTCCCCTATGCACAATTCTCTGGAAATAATAAGTTTTAAGCAACAGAAAACCCTGCAATTCTCTGATTTTCTCTCTTTCAGAATACTTAGCTCTTCGTTGTTTTGAAATTATGAAAGCAAGATGAATGAAAATGAATACACCATCAGCCCCTTATAGTAACCATTTGAATTACACAGCTCATAATTTGGAAAACATCAATTCTGTCTTTAATTAAACATACTGCGAACTTGATTGAAAACCTAGCCGTACTTCCATGAGCGTGATAGGAAATCAAATTCATAAAACTGAATCCTCAGAAAAACCTTACAGAATTCAAATGAGATGACATGTCTTTATGTGATTGGCTAACTGTCATACATCTCAGCTACCCTTTTTTGCACAGTAATCAAAATCTAAGCCTGTCATTGGTCAATGAGTGATTCATACTGTCATATCAGATACTGCCACCTTTTCTTAATATTTGGTATCAGGCGACCATGCGACTGCATACAATTTCTCTGTCGCTGACCCCAATCCTTAACTCATCATTTTTTTGGAGACACAGTGACTATACAACTTTTACTACCTTTGTTAACCAAAGTTATCATTTGGCGATCACACGACGAAGAAGAAATCAAAGTCGCCAATGGTTAGCACTAACCCACATCCTTTTTGGAGACTATGCGACTAACCGTCAGTTTTAGCTTTCATGGTTATCTCTCAGTCACTAGATTTTTTCCTTCCTTTGCAAGACTCGGTGACTACCCTTAGTCGCCCGATCACAAAATACAAATGTTGAGTGTTAAAACCTCTTGAGACAATGCGACAGGTACTATGCCCTTTACTTTATCTAACGACTTTGCAACATACCCTTAGCCACTGAGTCACAAGGACTTTTCCTTTTGGACTCTTTTACTTTTAGACTTTATGACAACCATAGGATTTTTTAATGACTTCATCTGACAGCTCTCGCGCAATCACCAAGTAATCCATTATACCCTTAAAATCTTCAAAGACTTTGCGACAAACAGAAGCCCTTAATGAGTCTCGTAGTCATTGAATAAGTTTTTAACTTTTGGCGATCATGCGATAAGTCTTTGAAATCCACTTACCTTCTGACACATGTCTCATCACATAATGGAAATTTGAGTCATCTCCTAAATCTGGCAACAACCCGACTATGCTTTTATCCCTAACCGCATATGGTTAGTCGCAAAGTCTCAGAAACTTTCACTTTACTGGCATCCTTTCTAGAGACCATGCGACTAAAGCTTTGCTAAACTTACTTAACCTCATTCCATTTAGTGATTATGCGACATAAAGAGATCATGATGTCTTGTGATAATCCCTTAACTATTGATAATTTCCTACGACATCATGACTTATCTGTGGGTCCCTTCATATACTGCTGGCATGTTCACTAATCCCGCGACTACATGATACAAACTAAATCATGAAGTCTGGAAATGCCAAAGGAATATTATAATGTTGAATGAGACTACGTGACACAAGCTAATTTCTAAGTCTAGGAGAAAAAAGGAATATGTCATTCAAGTTATGTGACTAAGCGATCAAAATGTAACACATGACTTAAGTGAATCGAAAAGGTAACAGTGAAACATAAGCGAAAAAGACCTTAGGGTTTCTTTTCAATTGGGAACACCAAACCAGACCTAGGGTTTCAAAGTTTTTTGCACATTCTTATAGACTCAAACTTGAAAACCTAAAAACTTTGACAGGGATAAGGCATAAGAACTGAGAGAGCTCTTCTTTAAACATGAAATCAGAGAGTGAAGACCACAAAAATTTAGGGAAACCAGCCAAAACCGGGAATACAACCAACAAACCCCTCACCACATTCAACCATTGGTTCCAATGTGCCTTGAAGTGGTTCATAGGCCCCTTCATCCCATCTACTAGCGTAACCATCCAGACATACCTGAATGCTCTAGACCCCATTGTTTTCACTCTACTTTGGAGAACCACCATCGCTAATGACCGGGATACTCTGGCGAAGGTTTACAACCTAGCCCTGGAGTTGTCCCGTGGTTTGAGCAAAGCTCCCGGTGGGATGGGAGAGATCCTACCATTCAACATGATACCTGACAGAACTCCTTATGCCAGGGGATACAACCCCAATCCAGCAATGGTTTCCCCAACAATGGCTATGGGCCCATCGCCGATAGACCAATAGGCCCGGTACGTTTCTCCATCTCAAGCCCACACAATACCGGGTCTAGAATATGTTCCCTAGAACCAACCATAGAAAATGAAACAACCCTAGACACAACCCTCCAGAGTACCTTTCTTCCAGTCAATCATGGCTGGAGGATTGTTGTCCTAAACTTCAGGAGTTGCTGCCACTTTCCCTATGAACCCACCACAACAACTATCACACTGTGACACAACTACCCAATTGTTCGCTGAGGTTGAATCCCTCCGCCGATTAGTGTCCTCTCTGACAATGGACATGGGACAGCTGAAGGTGGGGCCTTTCGCACCTCACAACTCCAATTCCCAGAGAGGTAATATTTTGTAGCTTCAAGTAACCTCTAGCAAAAAATAAACACAAGACAATCAAACATATAGTACAAATGATAGAGTCATCTTGCTCTTGTTAATTGTTTTCTTAATCATTTTCACTGTCTCTTATTATCTTTTCCAAACTTGCCTCACTAGTCATCATAACTAGTTAATATTTTACATGTGGCATCCAAACATGTTTCCAAGTACTTCAATAAAACTGCACCTTAAGATGTTTCCATTAGCATGATGTATTCCAAAATCATCATCACAAGCTCATAAAGATAATAGTTGACATCAATGAAAATACCATAACTAACCATTTCTCAACCATACCTGTCATACCAACCACTTCTGTCAAGTCATTTCTCAGCATCAATTATGTCATTAGTGCTCATATCGTGTCAGGCATAGGAAGACCTACAATTCTATATGCCTCATCTCTTGAGCCTGCAGTATGAGATGATACCTTAGAAGATGACCTCGTTCGGCTCAGTCTAGTCAAAATATATCAACCAAGTGTGCCACAAGTAATGGTGGTGCCTGCAATTGCAATTTTCCCTGTCCTAACAACTACTTCCCTCTAAGAATAAATGATAACTCTCTCAGTGATAGCATCCATTGTTGGTGCCACTATAGGAGTCCTTTGCCCAACCAACTGTCTATGAGTAGTTACAGCTTGATCTGGCCTAAAATATGCATCGTGATTAGAAACTTTGTCACTCCCCTTTCCAAAATATCTGGGAAGATCTAGATAGTTTATGTTGAGTCCCAAACAAAACTCAATGTATAACTATTAAGAAAAATATAATGCAATCTTGTTGTCATTAGGATAATGACCATGTGCTACAAGGAATCAAGGGTAAATCATGCACGCCATCTGAGGAAATGCACATCAGGTAACCTGATATCCCCTCACCTTGGCCTTCCCATCATAATATGGGAAGACCTCTCATTTGATGATCTCCTTAGGAAAACAACTCTGGACCATCTCTAAGGATACATCACCAAATATCTCATTTCTCAACTCCTTAATAATAGTCTCAATAAACTATGGATTAAATAAAGAATGAGATGTCAACCTCGCAACCATATCCTCGAGACTCCTTAATATACTAGTACATATATCTCTATACAAACCCTCTTCTTATATATTGATTGAATCTTGTAGTTAGTCAATCTATGCACAAGCACTCTGACATATGGTTACAATATCAGGAACATGAGGTGGAACATATTATGCACCAACATGAGGTGCCTGACCCTCAGAGGCATCACCCCAAGGTACATTGTGTGTGAACATATATAGGAACCACATGTTAAATGTCAAAAATAAGGTACAAGTGCATGTAAAATGGAACCTAATATTAAAATATAAAATTATACATGTACAATTCTAAATGATGGATATAAGAATGAGAGAAATAGAGAGAGAGAGAGCATGTATAAATAAATCCAAATATCTAAATAGATTTGTGTGTGTGTGTGTGTGCGTGCTTTCATGTGTGTGCGTGCATGTGTCCGTATGTGTGTGTGTGTGTGCATGAATGTGTGTGTGTGTGTGTGTGTTATAATAGACCCCCAAAGGGGTCCTAAGGGGATAGGTTTAGGGTTTAGGATTTAAGGTCAGGTATCATGTCATAATAGGTCATGTTATGTGTATTATGTCATGATAGGTCCTAGTAAGGGTCTTATGTCATAATAGGTCCTAGAAAAGGTCTAATGTCATAATAGGTCCTAATAAGGGTCTTATATCATGATAGGTTTAGGGTTTAGGATCATGTCATAATAGGTCCTCTTAAGGGTCTAATGTCATGATAGGTTTAGGGTTTAGGGTTTAGGGTCAAGTATCATGGCATAATAGGTCCTAGTAAGGGTATTATGTTAGAATAGGTCCTAGCAAGGGTCTTATGTCATGATAGGTTTAGGTTTTAGGGTTTAGGGTCAGGTATTATATCATAATATGTATTATTAAGGGTCCTACATCATGATAGGTCCTAGTAAGGGCCTTATGTCATAATAGGTCTTAAGCATCTTATTTCATGACAGGTCCTAGTAAGGGTCTTATTTCATAATAGGACTTTAGGGTAATGCACAAAGATGGGGGACCAAAAACGTGGCAAATCTTTTTTTGGTCCTCCAAAAGCAATATGACATACGCCCTATAGCGTACGCACACTATGGCTTGGATTGCATGAGCCTAAGGCTTGAGAAATCAAAGCTAATAGCAGATACGCACTATAGTGCATATGCACTATAGTGTGTACGTGCTATGTAACATTAAGAAAAGTCTTAAGGGAGGGAGAGATAAAAAGTCCAATAGGCCTTGCTAAACCAATTCCAGCACTAGGACAATACATAAAATGTAACATTTAAGTATAAGTTATACATAAGTTACATTGTATGTATATACTTTCAAGATGTTTGAGATTTGTTTTAGCTTCATAGGAGTTAAGATAAAGATTCTATATTTTGAGGGCTTTTAGAAAATTTCAGACTTAGCCAAATTTCAGGAATCAGCACATTGTCTTCAATATGATTCATAGGGGACTATTGATTGTAACCTTAATCCCTTGACTTGTGAATGGTCATTTAAGGATAATTTATCATTGTATTTTTTATGCTATGGTTTGTTTGTTAATTGACATGTATGTTTAACCATGTTAGGAGAGAGAGAGAGAGAGAGAGAGAGAGAGAGAGAGACCACTTAGAACACCTTAAGCCCCCTTACCATACATCTTAGGGTTTGTAAAGGGTTCTAGGGGGTCATAAGGTGTTCTAGGAAACATTAATGTGTCATAGGACCCCTTAAGACCACCAAAAAACCCATAGGACCCCTTACCTTTCATTAGTGTATGGTAAGGGGTCCTAAGGAGTCTAAGAGATCCTAGGACACATTAATGTGTCCTAAGACCCCTTAACAAGCCTTAAGACCCCTAATATTTAGAGATAGGGTTCTTCAAGGTCCCTAAGGAGTGATAAGTGGTTCTAGAATACATTATTGTGTCTTAGGACCCCTTATGACCCATTATGATACCTTAGGACCCCGTATCATACATTTTAGGGGTCATAAATGGTCTTGAGGGGTCATAAGGGGTTCTAGGACATGTTAATATGTCCTAGGACCCATTAAGACCACTCACAACCCCTGAGGACCCCTTAACAAACCTTATGACCCCTAATATGTAGAGAGAGGGGTCTTAGAGGGTCCTAAGGGGTCATAAGGTGTCCAAGCACACATTACCATGTCCTAGGACCCCTTATGATCCCTTAGGACCCCTTACAATACATCTTAGGGACCCTAAAGGGTTTAAATGTGTCATAAGGGGTCCTAGGACACATTATTGTGTCTTAGGACCCCTTAAAATCCCTTAACAACCCTTACAACCCCTAACATGTAGAGAGGGGTCTTCAATGATCCTAAGTGGTCATAAGGCATTCCAGGACACATTAATGTGTCCTTACACCATTTATGATCCCTTACAACCCATTACCATACATATTAGGTGTCATAAAGGGTCCTAAGGGGTCATAAGGGGTTCTAGGACACATTAATGTGTCATATGACCCCTTAGGACCCATTACAACCTCTTAGGACACATTACCATTCACTAGTGTATGGTAAGGGGTCCTAAGGGGTTATAAGGTATCTAAGGGGTCCTATGACACATTAATGTGTCCTTAGACACCATAAAAACCCTTATGGACCTTAATATGTAGATAGAGGGATCTTCAAGGGTCCTAAAGGGTTAGAAGGGGTCCTAGGAATCATTAATGTGTCCAAGGATCCCTTTTGACCCTTAGGAAACCTTAGGACCCCTTACAATACATCTTATGGGTCATAAAGCCTCTTAAGGGGTCATAATGAGTTTTAAGACACATTTATGTGTCCTAGGATCCCTTAAGACTGCTTACAAACTCTTATGCCCCCTTACCATTCATTAGTGTATGGTAAGGGGTTCTAAGGGTATAAAGGGTCACAGGGCACATTATTATGTTTTAGGACCCCTTGACAACCCTTACAATGCATAATATGTAGAGAGAGGGTTATAAGATGGCCATAAGGAGTCATAAGGGTTTCTAGACGATAAATTACCATGTCTTAGGACCCCTTATGACCCATTAGGACACATTAGGACCCATTATCATACATCTTAGGGATTGTAAAGGGTCATAAGGGGTCATAAGAGGTTCTAGGACATGTTAATATGTCCTAGGACCCCCTTAACAAGTCTTATGAACCATAATATGTAGAGAGAAGGGTCCTAGAGTGTCCTAAGGGGTCATAAGGGGTCCTAGGACACATTACCATGTCCTAGGACCCCTTATAATCCCTTAGGTCCCCTTCCCATACATCTTAGGGGTCCTAAAGGGTTGGAATGCGTCATAAGGGGTCCTAGGAAATATTTTGTGTCTTAGGACCCCTTAAGACCCCTTAACAACCCTTACAACCCCTAAGATGTAGAGAGGGGTCTTCAATGATCCTAAGTGGTCATAAGGCATCCTATGAAACATTAAAGCGTCATAGGACTACTTACAACCCCTTACCATACATCTTAGGTCTAGTAATGGGTCATAAGGGCTCATGATGGCTTCTAGGACATGTTAATGTGTCATAGAACCCCTTAAAATCCATTAGGACACATTACAATTCACTATTATATGGTAAGGCATACTAAGGGGTCTAAGGGGTCTAAGTTGTCCTAGGACACATTAATGTGTTATAAGACACCTTAACAACCCTTATGACCCTTAAGATGTAGAGAGGGGTCTTCAAGTGGTGTAGGGGCATCCAATCCAAGAAGGTCAAAGGTCACCATGGGAAATAGTTATTTTTCAAGTCATTTTGATCATTTCTATGATGTATTGATTCATGTTGAGTCAATTTGTAAAGACAAGATCAAAAATTGTAATGATTTGCATAAAGTTGTTAAAAGTTGTCAACAAGATCCTGAATAGGTCTAGAAGGTCAAAATTTGAGAAATGACCGATGGAAAGGTAAATATGATGTAATAAGTCCATTAATTTCCATAATGACATGTTTATAAGTTTATCACCAATTTGTGAGGTTTTTTATGTAAAAAATGTAAAGATTGCATAAAAGATGTTAAAAGTGCAATCTTGTAAAATTACAATTTTGAAATATTGCACCAAAAGTTGTCATAAGTTAGGTGATTGGTTCTTGAAGTTGGTTAGGTGGTTGGAAACTTTCAAAAAGAATATAAAACATTTGTAATGGTTGAATGAGGGTATGATATTCAAGTTGGGCTTTTGAGAAGTTGCAGCTCTTAGGTCTTAGACTGTCACCAATCTGCAGACATGTGGTGGCACTCAAGACGATTTTGAATGTTTTTATATGGAGCATCCCCATTTAAAAATTTCAAGAAGGAAAGATGGAATATTGTATAATTCTTGTAATGTATTCATTTTGTATTTCGATAAGAACTTTCACAGTTTGAAGTTTGATAGGGAAGACAGTTACAGAAACAATGGGTTTTTTTTCTATTTTCAAGCATTTTTTAATGTGTTAATACATTTTTGAAGGTCTTGACTTGATTTGGGACAAAAGGGAGATCAATTAGGATTACGCTTAAGCCATTTTTATTTTTGGTCATGAACTATCATGGAAGAATCAATAAGAAATGTGAAAACTATCATTAAAACCTCATTTACTGAACAACTGGCAAGGGTTTGTTTATATCTTCAAAGTTAACTATTGAAAAGTTAATATTTTTAGGCACATTGAAAATTATACGCATATGTCTTTCAAATTTTTTGGATTTACTTGAAATGGTTTAGTATGGTGTGAGTAATTTGATGCCTTAATGGGTTGTAACAGTAATATTTTGAGTTTTTGTTGACGAAAAATCAGTCTCAATACTAGGGAAATAACTCACAATTGAACCTTTGGATACTTACACATTTTTTATATGTTCGATAAAACCTAATTAACTACAACCTCGCTAGATAGATTCTTAAAATTTATTCTATAGTGGGAGATACTAATGTCTGAGAACATGTCTATAAAACTGTCAATGTATGACAGTCAAGTTCATGTTTGATTCACTTTCTTATATGATTGATAAAACTTCCAAATTGGATGTTGATACTTTGTAAGGGGAATGGGAATGAAGATTATTACTGATGTTTTAGACAAGGAAGTGAAAATACTGGGTTTTAAGTAAACTAATGACAATGATGTGATATTAAAGGGAGTTGTGACTAATCTGATGACTAATAATGCTTGTTGAATATGGATCATGTTGAGATCAGGGTACTCAGAGATTGTTTTTGAGTTGATAAATGATATAAGTACTAATAATTGTGTATGGGGAAAGGTATAGAAGAACCATTATGAAAACAATCCAATGGTGGAATCTTACAAGAGAAGGGTAATGGGATGACCCAAGGTATGAACATTTGATCAGTGATGTTTTGTTAAGATGTGAAGTATGACCTTTTTATGAATCATTTTTGTTGATTTGGAATCTAAAATGTGGATATGGATCAAGTGTCTATGAGTCAGTTATAGAGAATTATGGAATAGAGTATTGGATTGACCATAATATAAAGTTGTGTAACTGAGTTGATATTGGGAAATAGATAATGGATTTGGTGATGAATCAGGAATGTCTCAAGAATACAAACTAGAGAAAGGTTGAATGGATCAATTTTGGATCATAATGGGAACTAATCATTTTCTCTACATCATTAAGCATCCTAAAGGGTCAAAAGGGGTCCTAAGACACATTACCATATTCTATGACCCCTTTGACCCTTACAAAACCTTAGGACCCCTTACCATAGATCTTAAGGGTTGTTAATACTCTTAAGAGATCATAAGGGGTTCTAAGACACATTAATGTGTCCTAGGATCTCTTAAGGCCACTTACAAACTCTTAGGACCCCTTAACATTCATTAGTGTATGGTAAGGGGTTGTAAGGGGTATAAGGGGTCATAAGGCACATTAATGTGTCTTAGGACCCCTTAACAACCCTTACAACCCATAATATGTAGAAAGAAAGTTATAAAAGGGCCCTAAGGAGCCAGAAGGGGTCTTAGGAAAAATTAATATGTCTTAGGACCCCTTATGACCCATTATGACACCTTAGGACCCCTTATCATACATCTTAGGGATTTTAACAGGTCCTAAGGGGTCATAAGAGGTTCTAGGACACACTAATATGTTCTAGGACTCTGTAAGAGAACTTATAACCCCTTATGACCCCTAAGATTTAGATAGAGGGGTCATAAGGGGTCATAAGCGGTCCTAGGACACATTAACATGTTCTAGGACCCTTTAGGACCCCTTTCCATACATATTAGGGTCCTAAAGGGTTGAAATGGGTCATAATGAGTCCTAGGACATATTAATGTGTCCTAGGACCCCTTAAGACCCCTTAACAACCGCTAAGATGTGGAGAGGTATGTTTAATGATCCTAAGTGGTCATAGGGAATCCTAGGACACAATAATGTGTCCTATGACCCCTTATGTTAATGTGTCCTAGGACCACTTTGACCCCTTAGGACACCTTAGGAACAATTAGCATATATATTAGGTGTCATAAAGGGTCCTATGGGGTAATAAGGGGTTCTAGGACATGTTAATTTATCACATGACCCTTTAAGACCACTTACGAGCCCTTAAGACTTTATAATTAATTAGTGCATGGTAAGGGGTCATAAGGGGTCCTAGGGAACATTTATGTGTCCTTGGACCCCTTACAACACCTTACGACCCCTTACCATATATCTTAGTGGTATTAAAGGGTCCTAAGGGGTCATTAGGGGTTTTAGGACACATTAATGTGTCCTAGGACCCATTAATACCCTTTATGACCCCTTACCATACATTAGTGTATGGTAAGGGGTCCTAAAGGGTGTTAGAGAAAGTTACTATATAGTAATGTGTCCTAAGACCCATTAACAACCCTTACAACATCTAAGATGTAGAGAGGGGTACTAAGGGGTCACAAGGGGTCCTAGGACATATTAAAGTGTCTTAGGACCCCTTAACCTACATCTTAGAGGTGCTAAAGGGTCCTAAGGGGTAATAAGGGATCCTAGGACACCTTATGATCTTTTAGGGCCAATTACCATACATTTTAAGGGTCCTAAAAGGTTTTAAGGGCTCATAAGGGGTCCTATGACACATTAATGTGTCTTAAGACCTCTTACAACCCCTTTGGACACATTACCATTCAATAGTGTATGGTAAGGCATACTGAGGGGTTTTAAGGGGTGTAACATTTATAAATGTTACTAATGTGTAACATAAGAAAAGATGTCACATGTGAAATAAGTGGATGTTTGTGTGATGTGTGGGGAAGATAAGATGTTCCTTTCAACCTCAAATGCACAAATGAAAGATCCAAATTGATCAAACCAAAAAGGATCAATGCACAAATGAATCAATCATTTGGAAACGAGAGAAAAGAGGAAAGATCTTAAATTCCCATTTTAGAAAGGAATGTATATGATAATTCTAGGAATTGAAATGGATGAGATGAAGTACCAACCTTACAAAATGGTGTAGATCAAATAACGCTATTTTTTGAGGTTTGTAGGCTGTTTCTGGAAATGTTGATAGTTGATACCGAACCAGAATGCAGAGATGAACAAAACCCAAAAATATTTTTCCATTCTGATGTCGTCTTATGAAAAATATTGACCCTATACCACTTTTTCCAACTCGATCTGCTCAACTCTGAAAGTGTCCCTGTTCGCACAGTCTGAAAGAAATCCAAAAAGGGTATCCAGATCTGGTCTCAGATCTACAGTCCTAAACCTGTACCTGCAAGAAAAAAAGGTTTTTTTGTTGTGGGGGAGGGGTTTACCTTGGTCAAACCCCAGTTTTGGAATTAACCTCAAATATATATAGTTGAAATTGCAGAAGTAAATAAAGTAAATGCATAAATTCACCTTGCTTCTAAAAAGTCTTTGTGGCAGATTCGAATTTGTGAATCCACAAGTATGTATGCATCAAATGGATCTAGAATGTAGAAGGTAGGATGTCTTCAATCTCTTTCTTATGGATCTCCAACACCAAGTCTTGAATGGGTTCTTGAATTTGGAAGAGGCTTGGAAGAAGGTGGATGGAGAGATCACCAAAAGGGCACTATGTAGCTTGAATCCTTCAATGGCCTACAATGGATCTCCTTCATGAAAATGGATGCTTGAATGATTGAGAATGGATGGATGCTTGCTTGAAATATTTCTCCTTAGATTTCTTGAATTGTACTTGAAAATCCTTCTCAATTGTGTAATGATGCTTGATCATGGTTAGAGAAAATGAGAGAAAGCTCCCTTTTATATGAAACTAGGGCACAATCTTCTAAGGAGGCCTACATAGGATAATTAAATCATCATTTAAGCCTTTAACCCTAGAAGAAGACCTATATTAAATATAATTTAGGAATCAACCGATTCAGAACCCGAAACAGCCGACCTGGAAGTGGGAATAAACTTTTTGTGAAGACTGACATCCTGAAAACCAAACGTTCCTAGGATTTGGACCCTAGGACAGGGTTGAGGTCGGCCCTGTCCTAGGACAAGGCCTAGTTCAACCTTTTCCTAGGGCAGGGCCAAGGTTGACCCTGTCCTAGGAGGTCGACCTTGTCCCCAGATCCCAGGATCAAAGGTCTGAGACCCAAAATACAAAATTTAGGTCAGGAAATGGAGGTTAAAAAGGCAGGTCAGGGGGGAAGCCATGTCAAGATCAAGAACCAATTTAGAGGTGCTTGTCATGACCACAAACCAATCACTTAGAAGGATAAACAATTCTAAAATGGAAGTGCTTCCATTTTCTGACTATACATTTAGCCCCCACTTTAGCAAGAGTATGAGTTCAACACAAACTCTTGGTAAAGGAGAACATACAAAAAAAAGACAGTCTTATTGGAATCAAAAGGGATAAAGAAAACCTCAAGCCCCCAAGGGACTTAAGTCTTTATCAACCCTAAGATCATGATAAGAGAGACATCATCATGATAAGAGAGACATCACTTAGTTAAGGAGAAAAAGAGAGAGAGGAGTGGTTAACTCACCCAGTAAGATGTGTGTATCTCACTGTGAACAACAAAAAGGATAGGATGGCCCATCAAGCAAGAACTTGATAGTCACCCCCATAAAGTTGTGCACCTTCTAGCGGCTTTGTGCATGTATGTAGTGCATCTTCTGATGGCTTTTATGAAGTACCCATGGATCCATATTCTTATATCACCATGGAATACATTTGTAAAATGCATATCTCTTCAAGATTTAGCAACTTATGTGTGTTACCTTCTGAGGATTTAGCATATTGAATTTTAATTGAATGTGTATCTCTTTAGGATTTAGAAACTTATGTGCATTACCCTCAAAGGATTTAGCATGCTGCAAAACAAAATGTTAGAACAAAGATGCATAATATAGAACGAGGGAGGCCGTATATATGCCCCCCTCCTTAATATGGAAAAGTACATACTATTTTGACATGTTAAGGAAAGAAAAGAACAAGGATAAAGCCTTCTTCAACATCAAGACAAT
>MU224554.1:1875973-1913740 GCA_018584345.1 Thuja plicata
CTGGAAAAGATTATGATCTTTCAATTGATGATCTTTTCAGCAGATGGAATGATGTTTGGGAGTCATAAGTTTTAGACATTCAAAATAACTAAGAGAGATTCTTCATGTAGTGGAATCAACATTGAATCATTCAGGTTTCTACTTCATATCACCGTGTGAACGATCCATTTGTGGTAGAGAAATAAAGTTTGTAGTTGAATATATCAAGCTAGGTGTAGATCGAAGACTGGTACAGATCGATCCTACAAGTCTCAACGATTATAATGCAACAAACGGCAAGCAATTTGGTGAAGAGATGAGCGAGCACGAGCTCAACGGGATTTCAGAAATCACCTTCTCCGTGGCGGAATTCTACCTTAGTTGGTAATTTTCTACAAAGAAGATATTTTCCTTGTGCGGGTTTCGCCCTCCTTTGGTAATTTTCCGCAAAGGAGAATTTTATACTGCGCGGGTTTCGCCCCTCTCGGGTGATTTTCCGCAAGCTTAGTCATAACAAGGTGGGCCCGATTTATAAAAAAAGAATATCATGTTGTTGTTTTAAAAGATCAAATAAAGCATGTGCTTTAAGTTAAGTAGCCCGCACACTTAAGAATGACGTGCGGAAAGACAGGTAAAGGAGAATTTCACACTTTGTGGGTTTCGCCCCCCTTTGGTGATTTTCCGCAAAGAAGGATTTTTCACTCTTTGCGGGTTTCGCACCTCCCTCTACATTTTTCATCGGAGAAGCACTTTTCCAATTCTCCACAATGGAGAAGTACTTTTCGAATTTTTCACAATAGTGCTCGTAAATGGTCCAAGTGGGAAATCCAAAATCAGGTGCGCCGCAGCCATTTGCGCATTCAGTTTACCAAAACCCGCAGTTTCATATCTTGCAGTGCAGAAAAATGATGTTTCAACTCCATGGCCCAATGGATTCAACTCGATAATGCTGGCTGAAGATGAAGAGTTTTAGATTCATAATGATTGTTCGAGTTCTCAGACTTGAAAAGTCTTTCTCTTTATATTCTATCTCTTTGTATTCGAGGAAGAGGAAAGGCCATTGGCTCTAAGAAGCCTGATGCATTGTAAACTCTATAAATGCTGAAAAGATTTCAGCATACAAGGTCGGAAAACTGGTTATTGAAGTAGATGTAATCCCATTTACAGAGGCTTTTCTTTCCTTGTTTGTTGTTCCATTTTAGTTCATATCCGCATGTGAATAGACAGGATAGTTATATATGAAGCTGCAATTATCTGCTGGATTCCATTTCATGTATGTGATTGTAGTGAAAGTAATTCTATTTACCCGTCATGTATGATTCTTCTCCTATTCACCCTGTTATTTAGATTGCATCTGAATGGAAAGTACAATATTATATGGAGCTGTAATTTCTGCTTGAATTCCATTTCATGATTAGTAGTTGCAGTCTAAGCAATTCTATTTGCTGTCTGTATATGATTCTGCTTCTGTTCTCATTAGTAGAATAGGCATTCTTAGAATAGATAGGTTTAGTTAGAAGGTGGTCTTCCTGATGATCTATAATCAGCATTCTATTGAAGGTTGTAGATTATCTTCACATTATCCTTGCTGAATTGTTTGTGTCTACAAGCAATTTGGTTAAATCACACAAGGAATAAACCTGATGATCGATAAAAAGACACATTCATTGCATAACAAACACAATCAGGGAGCTGTACCTGTCAATTCAGAGGGCAGTGATAGAATACATACACTAACCCATTTGTTGGTGGACATCCTTTGTTCTCTCACCTTGGGTGATAAAAGAGTCATAGATTACAAATCTAATGGGAGGACAAACTGTTAACCAACAAGTTCAAAGTTTTCTGATTTCTGGAAGAAAAAAAAAGTGGTATCTTATACCCCCTTTTTGATCCCCCATGTTTGTGCACTTACCCCCTAGTAAGGGTCTTATATAATAATAGCTCATAGTAAGGATACTATGCCATGATAGGTTTAGGGTTTAGGGTTTAGTTTTAGGTATCATGTCATAATAGGTCCTACTAAGGGTCTTATATCATGATAGGTCCCAGTAAGGGTCTTATGTCATAATAAGGCCTAGTACTTGGGTCTTATGTTATGATAGGATTAGGGTTTAGGGTTTAGGGTGTGGTATCATGTCATAATAGGTCCTATTCAGGGTCTTATGTCATGATAGGTCATAGTAAGGGTCGTATTCCATGATAGGTCCTAGTAAGGGTCTTATGTCATGATAGGTTTAGGGTTTAGGGTTTAGGGCCAGGTATCATTTCACAATAGCTCCTAGTAAGGGTCTTATGTCATAATAGGTCCTACTAAGGGTCTTATGTCATGATAGGTTTAGGGTTTTGGGTCAGGTATCATATCATAATAGGTCCTAGTAAGGGTCTTATGTCATGTTAGGTTTAGGGTTAAGGGTTAGGTGTCATATCATAATAAGTCCTAGTAAGGATCTTATATAATAATAGGTCCTACAAAGGGTATTATGTCATAATAAGTTTAATTCCCTGCTAGAGAACCTAGGAGAACTAACCTAAACAGACACTAAGTTAATAGGATAATTTTTTTTTAAATGTTTACAAACAATAATGATAACAATGTGGAAGCAATACAATAAAGTACATGACATACACATAAGTACAACCCAACAAAAATAACAATTCTTGAGGTTTCCTTGATGTAGAATTACTTAAGAAAAATAATCTACAAATAAAAACTATAAAGAAATAACATAAAGGATACATCAATTGAATCCAATATACATCTCATAATATAATACCACATATACATATGATACCCAAGGTATACATACATGAATTAGCATCCACTGCATAAGTTGCAAGGCATGCAATTATACATAACAAGACAATACAATACATCCTCCAAAGGATGTCAACCAATATCCACATATGGTACAAATATACAACTCGTGAAACTGAACAATTCTCCATAAGACTAGCAAGATAGAGCATCAACAAGGATCATCCAAGTATGAAGAAGAACCATCAGAATCTGAATGGTAATAAGAATCACTACCACCCAACCACGTGGAACCAAAGGTCCACTTCCACTGTGCTAAGGGGATAGCAACAGACCCACTCACACAGGTATACAACAAGAAGGCAACCATCAAAGGTATACAAGACATCATACATAAATGCATAGGAAGATCCTAGAAGCTCTCTAAACCAAAATAAGGAAATCTACACAATACCAAAGCTAACTGACACATGTAGGATAACCTAAGTTGTATATAGGGAAGTGTCATCACATACGTCTGCCCTTGAAGGTAACCCTAGTAGTCCCTCTTGGACCTTGGCCTCCAAGTGACTCTATGTGGCTCAGTAATCCTTTTGTAAAGACAAGGATCCCAACTCCCATCCTAGCATGTAATAAAACTCAAGGCATGGGTAGAGACTCAGACATCTTATTAGTTCATTTTAAAACCCATTTAATGTTTCATATTTTCACTTATTAAGTAACTTTCCAATGAGTTACCCTAGTAGCCACTTAGAGCCCTGGACCCATTGAAAGCCACTTTCCCTCTATACACTTAGTTAACCTACCTAGGATCATAATAAAATCATGAAGGTAATTACATAATCTCAAACTACTTCCTGCCCATACAGGAACACATAGATTCT
Source organism: Thuja plicata (assembly GCA_018584345.1). Classification (NCBI taxonomy): domain Eukaryota; kingdom Viridiplantae; phylum Streptophyta; class Pinopsida; order Cupressales; family Cupressaceae; genus Thuja; species Thuja plicata. Next base: position 1,879,595 of record MU224554.1, read on the forward strand.
CACGTAACCATCACAACTTAAGGTACCCTCTCAAGATCACACAAGAAAAGTCTAAACAAACCAGGTTGGGTATAAGTAATTAAGTCCCAAAACTAACATCATAGAAACATTCATAAGATACCATGAAGAAACCAAAATCCCAAAACCTTTGGGTTTACATCCTGAAGGTTATCTAGTCCTAACAAATACCCAAAAACAATAACATTCCATACAAGAAAAGAATACATAGTTCATTCCAATAATCACAAACAAATACACCATGCCATAATAAATGCAATTTCACAGATGAACTATTCAAAAAATAGTGATATACACATCCTTAGAAAGATCAAATTCAAATTTTAGTAATAGCATAGCAATAAACAAATTTATAATAACCCAATTATGCAAATTCATTTATCATTAAAATTACTAACAAATTATAATTAAATTCCAAAAAAAAATGCACATTAAAACTGTTGTGGGTCCACAACACACACCACATTTTATTTTGGTCCTCTGACCATGGGGACCCCCTTTTTTGTCTTTTTTCTTTAGGTCGTGTCCACCCCTTGTGTAAAATCCAATCAGCCCTCGAAGAAATTTGCTTAAACCAAGTCAAAGAAGAGAAGATAGCCTTTTTTTAGCCATTTCAGCCTTTCAGAGGACTTAGGTACTCCAAAATACCGATATGACCGAAAGGAAAAAACCCGGCCCTTTCGGTGTTTTCGGCCTCCAAAAATCTTGAAAGGCTGAAGGCTCTCCCTCTCTGAAATTGTCAGTCTTTCAAAGTCGAAAATCCCTGAAACGACTGACGTAAGCCTATGGGTTATAAATAGGAGAGGCCTTCATAATTTAAGTCACTTGACATTTTTTCTTTCCACCTACGATTTCGTCTGCTCCTCCTCATCGACTACTTGCATTCTCGAGCCATCTGGTTGTCCTCTCGCTACTAGTCCTTTTGAGGTAGGTTCTTCTCGCCCGCCTTGGTTTTGTGCTTTCAGGTCTCAGTCTAGGGTTTGTTTTTGCTCTTAGTGCCTATCTAGCCTAGGGCACCTTGTTTCATGGTGTCGTCGAGCCTTTGTGCCTTTGTGTTTTGACAGGGACGTCCCTCCCTATCGAGCCTAGGGTTTTCTAGTTTCCCTTTGTCCTAGGTTTTAGGTTTCTTTTTTTTCATTGTTTTCGTCAGTTGTGGCCCTTGCCGCAATTTTTTGACCTTTGAAAGGCCAAAAATGGATCTCCAAAAAAAATTTAGCCTAGGTGTCATTTAGGAATTGTTAGTCTTTCGGACCTCTAAAAGGTCCAAAAGATCGAAAGGTCTGAAAAGGCCCGAAAGCCTCCTCGCATCATAAGGTTCAGCCTTTTGGGGTTCCTCAATAGTTTTGGACGTTCGACGTCTACAAACAAACACTTCACACTTTTGGATCCCGAAAGGTCCGACAGACCCTATTCTAAAAAACAACTCTTTTTTGCAGGCCAAAAGTGAAAAAATTTGCACTTAGATATTTAAGCAACTCTCTTATTTTTGCTTTCCTAGTTTAAATTATTTTTTTTCTGTTCAGTAAGCTACTGATTACTTATTTTTATTGCAAGAATGACTGAACCAAAGATAACCTCTCGGATGAAGTATCAATATAAAGGGGATACCCTAATTTCTAAGGTGGGGAACAAGCATAGTGAGATAACAGATACCAACATCGGCAACGTAGATTGGAATGAGTTCCTGACTCAGTGTTCTCAGCCAGCAAATAGATTTGATGACTGCACCATACTAGTCCAAAGTGGGTTCATAAATGTAGTCGCACACCCTGTAGTTGTCTCATCTTTAGAGTTGATTCTCACCCTGGCTCACCACTATGACTCAGATAAAAGGGTGGTTGTAAACACAGAGGGTTAGGTGGAACTGGATATAAGGCCCGATGTCATTGAAGATGTTTTCCACCCTCACAAGGGCATAGACAAGTTCTATGACTTCCATATTGGGAAAGGGACCAAGTGGTTTGGAAATAGAGAGAAGGCAATAAATGAGATGATGAATAATGAGTGCCTCAAGCATCCCTTCCGAAGAACAAGTTGGACAAGATAGACCTCTGAAGAGGCTATATGAAAGATGACATTCAAGTAGCCATAAAATTGATAAACCAGGTGTATGGGTTACCTCAATCCACTCAACTCAAGCACTGGATGATCCTATTAATAGAAAGGATCTGAGAACAAAAGGTAAGATTTGAATGGGGCACTATTATTAGTGACAATTTGGATGAGCAATTAACAGCAGTAAAACATAATCCTAAGTTCTACATAAGCACCTACATGGTTTACTTACTAACAGCATGGGTAGATTATCCATGCCTTACCAAGAAGGGGATTCTAAATGATCTGAATGCATGGCCCCACATTGTATACCAACATCTAATAAAAAGGGCGCACATGCCAGAGGATTCCCCTGACTACATGACAGTCAACGATGCATTCATATTCGCACTCAAAGGATCTATTGAAGGTGACTTTGCTAAGAGAATTTCAGAGGAAGCTGCTACTAAAGTAAGGGCCATTGGGGCCTATTTTATCCAATTCAGGACTTTCACATACATTCGGATAGCTAGGTCAACCTTCCAACCAAACAAGCTGCCCAGGTACCCATCTGAATGGATAATTATACTGGAGATGGCTAGACAACTCACAAATGCATATGAACATACAAAACATAAAAATAAGCATTGTTGGGACTTTCCTATCTCTTTGGGACCATACGCATTACAAGATATGAAAGTTTTCAAATCCTTGGCTTTTGAATGGGATGATTGTCCCTTGCAGTTCTATAAAATAGTGCAAGCCCATTTTGAACACATAGGTACTTACAACCACATTATTGGCAAATTCTACATACACGAGCCACACTTCAAAGACCACTTGATAAATTGCATAGAAGATCATGAGGTCAGGATCTAGGACTATTGTAGAATAAACCTCACTCTGGAAAAAGAGGTATTAAAGGTTCCTATCTCCTCAATGGTTTGGGAATGTGATTCAGACGAAGTCTTAGAGGACATTCACACAAAAGACAAGGTATATGACTGACCAATCATGAACACAGAGGTGGACAAGGATGAAAATGATGACATGGAATTCCGAGCGAGGCATGTGATAAAGACCACAATAACTTGGATCAAGAAGCCACACAAAAAGAGTCTGATCCTGGTAAAAACATTGATGGAGCCCTCAAGGAAAATAGAAAAATAGCAAGGGGAGAAGTCCACAGTTCCTAAGTACAAAAAAGATCCCTCTCAAAAGCCAAGAACCATGTATGGTCATGAATGACTAGTTGAGCATGGCTCTAACCCTAGGCCCAAGAAGACAATAATGACAGGCCAGATTGACCCACCAGCAAGGCCGTCACAACCCCTATCAGGTGAAGGCCCATCTACCTCTGGCCAATATCCCCCCACCACTGAGAAGGGAAAGAAAACATATAAAAGGAAGAAGAGTTCTAAATCTCCACGATTAGAAATGGTACAAGAAGAGTCTGAGGAAGCAAAAGAAGATGAGTCCCTATTCTGAAGGATAAGATTGCAAAAAAGGAGAGAAAAGGAGGTTACCAAGAACCATAAATAAGATCCAAAAGAGCAGGATAATCCTTTGGATGCCTTAGGATCTGATGATTTTATGATTTCCAATTTTGAAGGACTTGAAGGCTATTCAGATCATGGCTAGGATGTAGGCACTAGAGCACCATCACTTATCTAGCCACATGTGACCCTCACTCAACCACCAGTCCAGTTCACCAATCCTTCAATGGATGTCCCTGCTACACAAGTGAACTCTAGTTCCACTCAAGAGCCTGAGATTCAGGATAGTGGGATAGCCTGAGTCACTACTACGGATAATATAGCATGGGGAGTACATGTTTCCACTCCACCACCTCTTATCCCTACTCCATTGACTTCTATACCACATACAATTCCTACTCCACCACAATTAATTCCAACCCCAACACCTACTCCTACACCAAATCCACCATCCTCTACTACTACTACCATTCTCCCATCTCCCACTCTAGCCATAACAACACTTACTCCATCAACATCAATCCCTTCACCATGCTCCACCCAGGTTTCCAAAAAAGTAGTAAGTATGAAAGGTACATCACCTTTCCAGACCACGTTGGAGGCCATGACCGGTCTTAGGTCAGAAGTACTAATTGACTCTTCAGCAGATGAGGGCCCGGACAAAGAAGGAGAAAATGTGGTAACTGAACAAGGTGAGGTGGAGGAAGAGAAGGAAAAAGGGGAAATAAATATGGATATAGAGGGGGAGAGAATGAAGGAAGGAGGGAGTGAACAAGAAAGGGGGCAAGAGAAGGAATCAGAGCAAGAAATAACTCTGAGAGTACAAGTCTTAACTTTGATCCTCCAGGTTGCACCATATGAACCTGTAAATGCATCTGGAAAACCTATTTGGTTTACCAAGGAGATACAACCCATGAAAAGAACTTACACCAATGAACTAGATGGAGAGGATACAAATATGACCTCTATAAAGCAAGCCTTCCACCAGGCAGAAATTGATGTACTGACAAGAACCATGTCATATGTGACTCAGGACACTAGGGGTCATTAGAAAGCCCAAATAGCTGTCCCACCCCTCAGCACTTCTCAAACACCTAGCACAATGGAAGATTATACATTCAGAGAGGTGGATCTGGGTGAACCCACTAGATAAGGGAGCAAGACACTAGCAGCTCTAGGGCTTAAGCACACTTTGGGGTTCATGAATAAATATGAAGAGACCATCAAAACCTTAACAAACCAAAATGAAGCTTTAAAAGGGTTCATTCAAGAAATGGTGGGTCCTATTGACCCAAATTGTTCAGAGGCTTGATTACAAGCCATGCTAGATAAAAGGGCTACATGAGACTTGCCAGCGGGTTTGACTCCTTTCATCTAGGCAAGTGCTGATTGGAGAAATAACTTTGAAAAATTTAGAGAGAAGGCTATCCCATTGGTATTCAGGCCGTACTAGACTATATTGGTCAAGTCCAATTCACTAATTAACCTGGTGAAGAATGATGGGGGTATAGATTCAGAAGTAGTTAAGTGGCAAGTAGCCCTCCAGGACTTGGAGATAATCCAAGAGCAATGTTTACAAATCTTGGTGAAGGTCTATGGAGGTGAAGAACTAGACAAGTTTAAGACATGGACTGAACAAATGACCAAAATAATTAAGGTTTACAAGAAACACCAGGCCCTCATAGCTGAAAAGCGAGAGGAAGTGATAAAATGGATTGAAGATATGGATGCATTCTTCACAGGGGTTGGCCTTGATGTATATCGGGATAAAGACAAACAGGCTCTACGTCCATCAAAATAGGTGGTTCAACAGTTCAAAGATGTTTTTATAAGAGTTAGCACCAAAGAGGCCCTGCAACAGTTATTTTACCTAAAAGAGGAAATACAAAGGATGTCCCAACATGAGGAAGAGATCATGTTCTTCTCTTTTGAATTAACTATCTTCAGAAAGGAACAAGAACGAAGGGTCGCCAAGATAAAAAGAAAGGAGACAAATTTTGAAGAAGTTCAGGAGATAGTATAGAGGCTCCGGATAGCTCACCTAGAGGTCTTTCCTGGATAAAGCTTCAAGGTCCAGTTGACAGGTGCATAGGGAAAGATTTTCACACTTAGCTAAATTTCTACTAAGGCAGAGTTTTCGGCCTTTCAGCCTCTGACATTTCGGGCTTTCGGCCCCAAAATAAGAAACATTTTTTCAGCCTTTTCGGCCTCTTCAATTTTTTTTGGCCTTTCGGCCTACGAAAAGTCTAAATTTTTGGGAGTCTTTCAAATTTTGAATGTTGGGAAACACTCAAGAAATTTTAAAGGCGTTAAAGTTTTGAGGTGGAGGTCGGGGTCCAAAAATTGGGTGCTTCCAGCAAGGTCACTTTTTTCAACACCAGTTGGACTCCAGATTAGATGAATGGACAACTTGAGTTCATTTTAGAGGGACTAAGGGTCTCCTATCAGTTCCCACTGCCAATAATAGCCTTAGATGAAGAATCCAAGGAGAACCACCAGAATCAAGAAGAAGACTCCAAGTTCACAGAAGCAACTTACCTTCTTTCCCTTTCTCTTCTTGGCAGATTTTTCCCTCTTTGCATGAGCAAATGGATTCTAAATGGTTTTAAGAATCCATGTGAGTTATATAGTATCAGTTAGCAGTAGTTTCCCTTAAGAAAAGTTCTAGTTTTAGCTTTTTCTCTTTAGTTTAGACTCTCTGATGCCCTAACTCTGAAAATTAGAGTTGTAGATCAAAACTCTATATATTGTAATCAAAAAGCAATGTCAAAGGTTGACTTCTTAATACAATAAAGGTCTACATCAGGTGCTTCATTCATGGTGTGTGAATTACTACTATCTATGCAAATTTATTGAATGTATGCTTGCATTATTCTTTATTTTTAGAGAGCGCTTTGTGTTGTTGTGTTTTGAATTCGTGCTACTTTTAGTTGGAGTTTGCTATTGTATATCTACCTTGCTGTGATGAATGTGTGGAGGAGGCCATCTTTGGTCTCAATGATAAATCCCTCTTGTTGGTATGCACATCTTGGTGGCTTCGCAATTTGATAGATTTTGAATACCTCGTACGGGTAAAACATATCTTTTCTCCAAAATGCTTGCATCTGTGGAGTAGTGAATTGTGACATGGTCTGATTTATGCTTCGTGGGTTGTTCCAAATCTCCCCAACATTCAATTTGCAAGGAAGAGTTTACTACAGTTTGTGTCTTTAGGATTTCACTTTTCTTTACAATTTGTTGCATTTCTTGTTACCCTCATCTCTTTAAATTCTGTCTTGAAATTCTAAAAATTGCTATCTTAAAAAATACAAAAGTTGCATGTTATTTACCATACCCATACTTGTTAAAACAGAAAATACCCAAAAAGAAACTAACAATATTTTATAGTTTGTTGTCTTGAATGTACTATAAAAGGCCTCCTCATGAACAATCACATTTATCTTCAACTGAGTAACCAAGCAGGTTGTGACCCGACCCCGGAGAACCTTGGGAATAACTCTGTTATTCTTTCAAGAGAGGAAATCAAATCTTGAGATCCTAGAAAGTTTGCTTGTGTCAAAACAATGCTCAATAGAAGTGGTGCTAGAAGGAGGGCCTCATGACTCAAAAAAACTAAATAATATTGGATCTTTCTCTCTAGATAGATTCAAGTGTGTGCTTAGATCATCTCCAAAAAGAGGTGAGTTTCTTGAACTCACTCACCACTGAAGAGCTCACAGCGACAAGGGTAAAGAAAAAGATAAATCTTCTCATCACCTTCCCGTATCTCAAAATCCTCTTGGACAGAAATCACACATCGCAGCCCCAACTATTACCACAGTCATTGACCAAGATCAGAATGAGAAAAATCGACATCTACAACCAACTCATCCAATGGCCTTTTTTTCCAACGCCACAAGATCACCTTTAAAACTTGTTGGGGAGCTCCATGAGTTACCCAAAAATCCAGAGAAGTTTTGTACGTGATTCATATATGGTGAATCTAGGACAGCGGAAGAACACATCTGCGCCTTCAAGGAAATTTGCAACTATAAAGAGATTGCCCACCAAGACGTCGTCTGTCATCTATTCCCATACACTTTGGGAGAGTTTGCATACAAATGGTACGAGAATTTTCCACAAGGGTCTATCTCAGTATGGAATGACTTCAAAACCAAATTCGTCAATCAGTTCAAATTGTATGTCGATCCTGCTATGACACATCACCATTTCATAACCATGAGGAAAGATCCTAAGGAGCCCATTGATATGTTTAGTCATCATTTTCACAAAATGCACCAAAAGTTGGAAGCTCCTTACTCTATACCAGATGAGGTTGTCATACAATTTTACTTAAAGGCTTTAGATCTATTTACCTTGATCTTTCTAAGAAGACTTCCCCCAGCGGATAGAGACACAATTGAAAAGGTGTACAATGAAGCCGTCACTTTCACTCAGCAAATGGACCCACAAGAAGGGAGCTATGTGGCTACACCCATCATGAGTAATCTTGCTGTCCCACACCCATTTGCAAAAAACAATCAAGCCTTAGCCAGTCACCTACCTATGCTAAATCCTATACTGGCATAGCCATGTAGAACTATGCCTCCATCTATTACTTATCTAGGCTACGAAGCTCATAAGACAACATTCATAGAACAGAGGGTTATACCCCAAACTGAGCTTGATGCCCTTATGGATTTTGAGTTAGATGTCGTAAAGAAGACTTTATCACAACTCACTAGCGAAGTTACCATGATGAAGCTAAACCCACCCCAAAATCAAGGTGGATACCAATGAGTGTCTACTGGTCCAAATACATATGCTCAAAATCCAAACAGGGAATTCAATGCATATAGCAACAACAACACGCAGGAGAAACCATTTGGACAGCAAAGGCCAAATCGACCATGGAACACTAGACCCAATAATGGCAGCATCCCAGTGGACAACGCCAATACTTATGAGGCTTCTGAGGCCAATTTTGTTGGGGCTCCAATTAAGCATCAGGACAATAATGGATATGTAAACAATTCCCAAGACCACTACACCCAGAATCCAGAGGGGCCCCTAGTGCAATTCAATGCTATGATGTTCGATTCCTATGAGTCTAGAAAGGAAGGAGGCTCGGAAGCCTATACACGAGAAAATGAATTCATGTTCCCTTTTCTGAGAGAAAATGAGCCTAAATATTCCAAGGTACATGCCTTCCAGAATGATCAATGAAAATCATATAACCTTTAGAGTAGAAAGGAACCCCTTGCCAATGACATACCTCTAGGCAAACAACCAACTCCACCAGATCCACGGGCTAGTAACAACCCCATACCTCCAAAAGGCCTGAATGCTCCTATACCTCCTACAACAAGTACATATGCTGGCTACAAGGGTACGACCTAGTCAAATGACAAATACAATGTAGTGGATGAGCTCAAGAAAACTAAGGCAAAAATATCCATGTTCAAATTATTGCAAGGTTGCCCATCTCAAAAGGAAGCCCTTTTAAGATCCTTGGATCATTCAAAGCCTATCCCTTCAAATAGTGCAAGGGTGCCCATGTATAATATCAACACCTTTGAGGAATTCCCTACACTATTCACAGATAAGGTGGAGGTCCCACCATTCTTACTCAGCCTGCAGATGTTTGGAAAAACCCTACATAATTGCCTAATTGATTCAGGAGCCTTATGCAACATTATGCCCCTATCAATTTTCCAGAAGTTGGGGATGGTGCCCCAAATAATGAACTGGGTGGTCATATAGTTGGACAAAACCGAGGTCAAAGTAATTGGTGTACTCAAAGATGTGCACATTCAACTAGTCGCAGATCCCAAGATACAAGAGTGCATTGATATACATGTAGTAGACATACTTGAGACTTATGGGATGTTGTTGAGTCAAGAATGGACCAAGTTCTTGAGAGGGTGGCTCTCTATAGATTTTACCCAACTCTAGCTACCATGGAGAGGTTTAAACAACCAGATCAAGATAGATGTCAAGCCTAAACTGAAAAGGATGATCACCGAATATAATACCCCAAATGAAGTGTTATTCACCCAAACTAATTTGGGCACTTATCGGATGGATGATGTCTTTATGTTCTAGATTCAAGAGGGTGAAGAGTCAGACCAGAGTCCCATCCAAGGTCTCCTTGACCAAAAAATTGGTGATGACATTTTCAAAAGTGTCATCAATAGCATGACAACCAGCCTGCGGTATCTGGGTCAAGACGTAGCTCCTAATATTTTTTTACTACCTGGATATTGTTTATTACATCGGGCTAATCATTCAAAGTTTACATGCCCCAGTTCTCAAGAAGCCCTATCATGAGTGTTGGCTCAAATTGCCTAGCCGAATAAGCTGCCAAAAGCACTAACAACAAAAGAATATGTACTTGGGATAAAAGACAAGAGAAATGCCACACCTGATATGAACAGCTCAGTCCTTGCAAACAGTTCACCTCAAAATCAAGACAGTGAATCAGACTCTGAAGATAGAAGCGTTGCCCTGAATTTTATTAGCGACTGGAGTACCTTGGATGATGAAGTGTGTCCCCCTTTTAGAAGAATGCTGGAAGACAAAGCCAATGAAGACAACAAACTCCCCAAACCTAGGCATACTCAGTATGTAGGATAATTAACTTCTTCTGATAGCGATGGAGAGAGGGGCCAAAAACCAAGGACCAAAGGGTTTCTCTAAGAAAAGCACAACCAAACCAAGCCCTACTAAACTACCCCAGATATGGAAATTGCACTTTGATGGTTCCAAATGAAAACAAGGAGTAGGTGTGGGAATCAAATTGATAAATCCAAGAGGTAAGTCTTTCTATGCTGCTTATAGATTATAGTTTCTTTATACAAACAATGTTGTAGAATATGAAGTGCTAGTTTGCGGACTCCTCCTAGCTCACGAGAAGGGAATAAAAATCTTGATGGTGAAAGGAGACTCACAACTGGTTGTCAATCAGATTCGTAGCCAGTATACTTGCAATGATAAGAGGCTCTCAACCTACTAAAATAGGGCATGGGATCTGATCAACGACTTTGACGCTTTCAACATCAAAACCATCCTGAGAAGAAAGAATGTCGTTGTTGATGCATTGGCTGTCTCAGCTAGTTCACTACATCTAATGGAAAAATCTAAACTAAATAAATTCTCAGTTGAGCTTGTCTCAGCCTCGGCCATTCCAGATAATATCACTAACTTTCAAGTCTTCTAGGATGATCAGCATATCTTAGAGTTTATCATGTGCGCCAACATGTTCAAAAAGTAGATCATAGACGAGGAGAAGGAAGGTGAGGAAACAACTGAACCTAAAGAGCCTGATGATCATGATGTCATAAACCTAAAGACCAATGCATTACCCAAGGGAATGGTAGAGCTAGAGAGGATTTTTGACACCGACAAGACTATTATAAGAAGATGCCCTGACATAACACCTGATGGTAAAGAATGTGACACCTACAACCTGGGCACGGAAGAGGAACCAAGAGAAGTCCATATAGAAAAGGTGGGAACCAAGGAAGAAAAGGAGAAAATGGTCCAGCTTCTCACTGAATATCGAGATGTCATAGCATGGAGTTATGAAGAATTAAAGACATATAACACCTCAATCATAGTGCACAACATCCCTTTGAAGCCAGATTCTAAGCCCTTTAGACAATGACAAAGACTCGTGAATCCCACTATGGAGACCTTAATCCAAAAGGAAGTCCAAAAGTTGCTTGACACCAGGATCATCTTCCCGATTTGACATTCTACATGGGTTGCAAACCTAGTACCTATGAGGAAGAAGACTGGAGAAATCAGGCTATGCGTAGACTTCCAGAACCTCAACAAGTCCTCTCAAAAGGATAATTATCCGCTCCCATCTCTAGACAAAGTGCTGTATAAGGTTAATGGATCTCAAATGATGTCATTCCTAGATGGCTACTTTGGGTACAATCAGGTGATGGTACAGGAAGAGGATAGGCTAAAAATGGCATTCACCACTAAATGGGGAACTTTTGCCTACCGACAGATGCCTTTTGGGTTGATTAACACTGGAGCCACCTTTCAAAGAGAAATGGACATAGCTTTCAAAGGATTAGTTGGGAGGTGCATTATCATTTACATGGACGATCTCACAGTCTACTCAAAACTAAGAACTGACCACATAAACGACCTCAGGAAATGTCTTCAAAGGTGCAAAGAATTTAGGGTCTCCCTCAATCCCAAGAAATGCATGTTTAGGGTAATTGAAGGGAAGCTCTTGGGACATATCATCTCTAAAAAAGGAATATCCATTGACCTTGAAAGGGTGGAGGAAATCCTAAAGTTGACACCACCTCATAGCCGCAAGGAACTGAAATCTTTCTTCAGAAAGATCAACTTCGTTACAAAATTCATCAGTGGCTTTGCAAAAATAGTAAAACCATTGAATGAAATGCTCAAGAAAGATGCCAAGATTGAATGGACTCTCCTCTCCAAGAAGTCTTTTTAAGAGATTAAGAATTCCATTACCACAACACCAGTCCTAGCTAGTCCTGACTACACCATCCCTTTCAAACTTTACTCTTTTGCGTCGGAGAACTTATGCGCAAGCATCCTCACGCAAAAGAAGAATAACAAGGACAAAAGGCCCATTGCCTTTATGAGTTTCCCCTTCAAATATTTTGAGCTCAAATACCCAAACCTGGATAAGAAGGCATTTTCTCTCGTCAAGGTGGTGAAGAAATTTAGACATTATATTTTAAGGAGTAAATTCATCAGGATAGTTCTAGAAACAGCAGTTAAGTCCCTCCTAGTGCAGAATGAGCTAGGAGAATGGAGAGGAAAATGGATGGAAATCCTACAAGAGTTTGACCTAGAGATCCAACCGATGAAGTTGGTAAGAGGCCAAGGCCCGACAAAGTTGATCTCTGAGTTTGAAGAAGGTCTCGTCTACCAGACATACACCAATCAAGGTGTTATCACTAATGTGTGGTACCAAGACATAGTGTATTGTTTGTTATAGAATCACTGCCCTGAAGGAATGAATGGTTCCCAGAGAAGATCTCTAAAGATCAAAAGCAGCTCTTACATGCTAAAAGGTGGACAACTATACAAATGCAATTATGAGGGTTTGTACTTAAGATTCTTGGATAGAATGGAGGTGAAACAAATCCTAGTGGACTTTCATGAAAAATATGGAACGAGACATGGAGCGGTGGAGGCCACTGCTCACCAAATCCTGAGAGAAGGATATTTTTGGCCAACAATATTTAAAGATACTACTGAGCACGTGAGATCTTGCCACATTTTCCAAACTAGTGCAACTAGAGAGAGAAACCCAACAATGCCCCTACAACCAGTCTATGAGGTACGCTTGTTTTCCCAATGGGGTTTAGATTTTGTTGGAGTGATTAACCCCCCTTCATCTACAGGACATAAGTTTATCTTGACAGCCACCGACTATTGCACATGCTAGATAGAAGCGCAAGCACTAAAGAATTGTACTACAGAGGTCATGACCAAATTCATGGAGGAGAACATCATAACTAGGTTTGGGATGCCATTCAATCTGGTATGTGACAATGCTCCCTCTTTCTCCTCAGCCTTGCTCACACAATGGGCCTTCAAAAACTAGGTAATCCTCAAATTATCTTCAAATTACTATCCACAAGGCAATGGCGTAGCAGATTCTACAAACAAAAATCTAACAATAGTGATTAAACACCTCCTAGATGACAACCCCAAGGACTAGCACACGTAGCTGAAATATGCTTTATGGACTGATCATGTAAGGATCAAGAATGCCCTGGGGACATCTCCATATCAACTAGTCTACGGCTTGCAGCTAGTCTTTTCTATGAACCCAAAGATCCCAATTCTGAGATTCATGGACCAATATGTAGGGGAGGAAGATTAGGTACAAATCAGACTCATGAATCTCCTGAACCTAGAGGAGAAAGAAACTTTCACCCTGAAACATGTATCAAAGCATTAGGTTTTAGTTAAAAGGTGGTTCAACAAGAGAGCTACCATCAAGGCCCTCAGGATCTTAGAACTTGTCCTCATGTGGGATAAGGAAAAAGAAAAGCCAGACAGCCACACCAAGTTCCAAAGACTGTGGATAGGCCCTTACCAAATATCAGAGATCCTGGGGGAGAACACTTTTAGGATCAACACATTGAACGAAGAGTTGACCACATTTCCTATCAATGGGAAATTCCTCAAACATTACTTTGGATCTTGAGCGGGACCATCTTTCATCCCTTGTACCATAGTCACCTTTGCATTTTTTCTTTTCTTTTCTTTTTTCTTTTCTTTTTCTTTTTTTCTTTGTCATCCTCGTCGTCAGTCTTTCCTTTCATTCGTGTTTGTTCTTTTCTTTTGTCAGGGGCTCATTTTGTTGCTTTGGGTCAGTTTGTTTTGGATCCAGTCCAAGGTGGTCCACAAAAGGAGTAGAGGTATTTCTTAGTCAAATTTCTCCAAGGATACATGCAGCATAGAAGAACCCTCCCAAAAGACAAAGTAGTGATAATTATCATTGACAAACAAGATGGAGTTCGCAGTTTGGTTATCCTCATCACAAGACACATTGAGATACAAAACCCAAGGGTATTGGTTTCTAGGGCGTTTTCCAGTTTTAGCCAGCCTAAGTGCATAGGTTTGGGTACCCACCGATCCCAGAACCCAAGTCTGAACTTAATGCGGAGGCAATAGCAAAAGAAAGAAGAGCCCAAAAGGGAAAGAAAAAAAAGAAACACTCAAAATAAAAGTTCCCCAAAGAGGTCACAAGTGTAAAAAATTGGGCAACATCACCTAATCATTGCTCAAATATATTAAAAAATTGGTTATGGACCTAAAGGCATGGAACACACTAAAATCCAAGGCTTGATACATCTCCAAGCAAGCAGAAGAGGTAAAATGATTGTCCAAAAGATGGAGCTCTCACGAAAGAAAGCTATAGCCTAGCAGACATAACAAACTTGGGTGACCGTGACAACCTCTACCAGAGCTATGAACGCCTGACCGACAGTAGAGAAAATTTATACTTGGAACTCGGGGAAAACTTTGTCAGGGCTATGAACGCCTGACTGGTAGCAAAGCTCTTTCCGGGAAGCCCTGGTCTATTTGGTGAAGGTTGGGAATGGATGGCAAACATCTTGGTTATCCCAACCAAGGGTCAAGAAATAAACACACATGAACACACACAAGGAAACCAGTGGAATAGCCTCAGATTGGAGGTCATTGAATAATTATCAACTCCACAGCCTCTTGGTTCTATTCTACTACAAGCTACTTTCCAGAAGAGTATTGTTGACAAAGAAATGGCTTGGTCATTCCTCCTTTTGTTGGGGCTATTTTTTGTGGGTCCACAACACACACCCCATTTTTTTATGGTCCTCTGACCATGGGGACCCCCTTTTTTGTCTTTTTTCTTTAGGTCGTGTCTGCCCCTTGTGTAAAATCTAGTCAGCCCTTGAAGAAATTTGCTTAAACCAAGTCAAAGAAGGGAAGAGAGCCTTTTTTTTTTCCTTTCAGTCATTTTGGCCTTTCAGAGGACTTAGGTACTTCAAAATACCGATATGGCTGAAAGACCAAAAACCCAGCCCTTTCGGGGTTTTCAGCCTCCAAAAACCCTGAAAGGCTGAAGGCTCTCTCTCTCTGAAATTATCAGTCTTTCAAAGTCTAAAATCCCTAAAATAACTAAAATCAGCCTATGGGTTATAAATAGAAGAGGCCTTCATAATTTAAGTCACTTGTCTTTTTTTCTTTTTGCCTATGATTTCGTCTGCTCCTCCTCATCGACTGCTTGTGTTCTCAAGCCATTTGGTTTTCCTCCTGCTCCTATTCCTTTCAAGGTAGGTTCTTCTTGCCCTCCTTGGTTTTGTGCTTTCAGGTCTCAGTCTAGGGTTTGTTTCTTCTCTTAGTGCCTGTCCACCCTAGGGCACATTGTTTCTTGGTGTCGTCAGGCCTTTGTGCCTTTGTGTTTTGATAGGGACATTCCTCCCTGTTGGGCCAAGGGTTTTCTACTTTCCCTTTGTCCTAGGTTTTAGGTTTCTTTTTTTTGTTGTTTTTGTCGGTTGTGGCCCTTGCCGTAGGTTTTCAGCCTCTGAAAGGCCAAAAATGGATCTCCAAAAAACATTTGACCTAAGTGTCATTTTAGACTTGTCGATCTTTCGGACCTCTGAAAGGTCTGAAAAGGATGAAAGCCTCCTCGCATCATAAGGTTTGGCCTTTCAGGGTTCCTCAACAGTTTCAGACGTTCGGCATCCGCAAACAAATACTTCACACTTTCTGATCCTGAAAGGTTCAACAGACCTTATTCTGAAAAATAACTCTTTTTTACAGGTCGAAAGTGTAAAAATTTGCACTTAGATGTTTAAGAAGCTCTCTTTTTTTTGCTTTCCTAGTTTAAATTTTTTTTTTTCTGTTCAATAAGCTACTGAATACTTGTTTTTATTGTAGGAATGACTGAACCAAAGATAACCTCTCTGATGAAGTATCAATATAAAGGGAATACCCTGATTTCTAAGGTGGGGAACAGGCATAGTGAGATAACGGATACCAACATTGGCAACGTAGACTAGAATGAGTTCCTGACTCAGTGTTCTCACCCAGCAAATAGATTTGACAACTGCACTGCACTGGTCCTAAGTGGGTTGGTAAACGCAGCCACACACCTAGTAGTTGTCTCATCTTCAGAGCTGATTGTCACCCTGGCTCACCACTATGACTCAGATAAAATGGTGGTTGTAAACATAGAGGGTCAGGTGGTACTGGATATAAGGTCGAATTTCATTGAAGACATTTTCCACCTTCACAAGGGCATAGACAAGTTCTATGACTTCCATATTGGGAAAGGGACCAAGTGGTTCAGAAATAGAGAGCAGGCAATAAATGAGATGATGAACAATGAGTACCTCAACCAGCCTCTTCCAAAGAACAACTTGGACAAGATAGACCTCTGAAGAGGCTATATGAAAGATGAAATTCAAGCAGCCATAACATTGATAAGCTGGGTGTATGAGTTACCTCAATCCACTCAACTTGAGCACTTGATGATCCTGTTGATAGAAATGATTCAGGAATGAAAGGAAAGATTCGACTAGGGCACTATTATTAGTGAAAATTTGGATGAGCAATTGATAGCAGTAAAACATAATCCTAAGTTCTACATGAGCACCTACGTGGTTTACTTACTAGCAGCACGTGAAGATTATCCAGGCCTTACCAAGAAGGGGATTCTAAATGATTTGAATGTGTGGCCCCACATTATATACCCACAACTGATAAAAAGGGTGCACATGCCAGAGGGTTCCCCTAACTATAGGATAGTTAACGATGCATTCATATTTACAGTCATCCAATCCATTGAAGGTCACTTTGCTAAGAGAATGTTAGAGGAAGATGCTGCTAAAGTAAGGGCCATTGGGGCCTATTTTATCCAATTTAGGACTTTCACATACATTCGAATAGATGGGTCAACCTTGCAACCAAAGAAGCTGCCCAGGTACCCATCTGATTGGATAATTATACTAGAGATGGCTAGACAGCTTGCAGATGCATACGAACATATAAAACATAAAAAGAAGCATTTTTGGGACTTTCCTATCTCTTTGGGACCATATGCACTGCAAGATATGAAATTTTGCAAATCCTTGACTTTTGAATGGGATGATTGTCCCTTGCAGTTCTATAAAATAGTGCAAACCCATTTTGACCCCATAGGTACTTACAACCACATTATTGGAAAATTCTACATACATGAGCCACACTTGGAGGACCACTGGATAAACTACATAGACGATCATGAGGTCAGGATCTGGGACTATTGCAGAATGAACCTCGCTCTGGAAAAAGAGGTATTAAAGGTTCCTATCTCCTCAAAGGTTTGGGAATCTGATTCAGATGTCATCTTAGAGGACATACACATAAAAGACAAGGTATATGACTGACCAATCATGAACATAGAGGTGGACAAGGATGAAAATGATGACATGGAATTTCGGGTGAGGCATGTGATAAAGACCACAATAAATTGGATCAAGAAGCCACTTAAAATGAGTCCAATCCTGGTAAAAACATTGATGGAGCCCTCAAGGAAAATAGAAAAATAATGAGGGGAGAAGTCCACAGTTCCTAAGTACAAAAATCTCCCCCTCGGAAGCCAAGAACCGTGTATGGTCATGAATGACCAATTAAGTATGGCTTTAACCCTAGATCCAAGAAGACAAGAATGATAGGCTAGATTGACCCACCAGCAGGGCCGTCACAACCCCTATCAGGTGAAGGCCCATCTACCTCTAGCCAATCTCCCCCCACCGCTAAGAAGGGAAAGAAAACATATAAAAGGAAGAAGAGTTCTAAATCTCCACGATTAGAAATGGTACAAGAAGAGTCTAAGGAAGTAGAAGAAGATGAGCCCCTAGTCTAAAGGATGAGATTGCAAAAAAGGAGAGAAAAGGAGGTTACCAAGAAACATAAAGAAGATCCTAAAGAGAAGGATAATCCTTTGAATGCCTTAGGATCTGATGAGTTTATGATTTTTGATTTTGAAGGAATTGAAGGCTATTTGGATCACGGTCAGGATGTAGGCACTGGAGCACCATCACTTATCTAGCCACAGGTGACCCTCACTCAACCACCGGTCCAGTTCACCAATCCTTCAGTGGATGTCCCTGCTACACAAGTGAACTCTAGTTCTGCTCAAGAGCTTGAGATTTAGGATAGTGGGATAGCCCAAGTCACTACTATGGATAATATAGCAAAGGGAGTACCTATTTCCACTCTTCCACCTCATATCCCTACTCCATCGACTTCTCTACCACCTCCAATTACTACTCCACCACCATTAATTCCAACCCCAACACCTACTCCTACACCAAATCCACCCTCCTCTACTACTACCATTCTCCCATCTCCCACTCCAACCATACCAACACTTACTCCATCAACATAAATCCCTTCACCATGCTCCACCCAAGTTTCCAAAAAAGTAGTAAGTACAAAAGGTACATCACCTTTCCAGACCACGGTGGAGGCCATGACCGGTCTTAGGTCAGAATTACTAATTGACTCTTTAGTAGAAGAGGGCTCAGATAAAGAAGGGGAAAATGTGGTAACTGAATGAGGTGATGTGGAGGGAGAGAAGGAAGAAGGGGAAATAGATATGGATATAGAGGGGGAGAGAATGAAGGAAGGAGGGAGAAAACAAGAAAGGGGGCAGGAGAAGGAATCAGAGCAAGAAATAACTCCAAGAGTACAAGGCTTAAATTTGATCCTCTAAGTTGTGCCATATGAACCCGTAACTGCATCCAGCAAACCTACTTGGTTTACCAAGGAGATACAACCTAGGAAGAGAACTTATACCGATGAATTAGATGGAGAAGATACAAATATGACCTCTGTAAAGCAAGCCTTCCACCAGGTAGAAATTGATGTACTAGAAAGAACCATGTCATATGTGACTTAGGACACTAGGGTTCATTGGAAAGCCCAGATAGTTGTCCCACCCCTGAGCACTTCTCAAACACCTGGCACAATGGAAGATTATACATTTAGAGAGGTGGATCTGGGTGAACCCACCAGAGAAGGGAGCAAGAGACTAGCAGCTCTAGGGCTTAAGCACACTTTGGGGTT
This sequence comes from Thuja plicata, assembly GCA_018584345.1. Lineage (NCBI taxonomy): Eukaryota > Viridiplantae > Streptophyta > Pinopsida > Cupressales > Cupressaceae > Thuja > Thuja plicata. The sequence goes on from MU224554.1 coordinate 1,898,731, forward strand.
CATGAATAAAGATGAAGAGACCATCATAACCTTAACAGACCAAAATGAAGCTTTAAAAGGGTTCATTCAAAAAATGGTGGGTCCTACTGACCCAGATTGTTTAGAGGCTTCATTACAAGCCATGCTACATAAAAGGGCTACACCGAACTTGTCGGCAGGTTTGACTCCTTTCATCCAGGCAAGTGTTGATTGGAGAAATAACTTCAAACAATTTGGAGAGAAGGCTATCCCATTAATATTCAGGTCATACCAGACTATATTGGTCGAGGCCAATTCACTAATTGACCTAGTAGAGAATGATGGGGGTATAGATTTAGAATTAGTTAAGTGGCAAGCAGCCCTCTAGGACTTGGAGATAATCCAAGAGCAACATTTCCAAATCCTGGTAAAGGTCTATGAAGGAAAAGAACTAGACAATTTTAAGACATGGACCGAACAGATGACCAAAACAATTAAGGTTTACAAGAAATACCAGGCCCTCATAGCTGACAAGCGAGAGGAAGTGATAAAATGGATTGAAGATATGGATGTGTTCTTCATAGGGGTCAACCTTGATGTATATCGGGATAAAGACAAACAGGCTCTACATCTGTCGAAAGAGGTAGTTCAATAGTTCAAAGATGTTTTGGCAAGAGTTAGCACCAAAGAGGCCGTGCACCAGTTATTTTACCTAAAAGAGGAAATACAAAGGATGTCCTAACATGAGGAAGAGATCATGTTCTTCTCTTCTAAACTAACTATCTTCAGAAAGGAACAAGAATGAAGGGTCGCCAAGATTAAAAAAAAAAAAAAGGAGATAAATTTTGAAGAAGTTTAGGAGATAGTATAGGGGCTCCGGACAGCTCATCCAAAGGTCTTTCCTGGATAAAGCCTCAAGGTCTAGTTGACAGGTGCACAAGGTGAGATTTTTACACTTAGCTGAATTTTTGCTAAGGCAGATTTTTTGGCCTTTCGACCTCCAACATTTCAGCCTTTCGGCCCCGAAACAAGAAACTTTTTTTTGGCCTTTTGGCCTTCAAAACTTTCGGCCTTTTCGGCCTCTTCAAGTTTTTTTGGCATTTCGGCCTACGACAAGTCTAAAGTTTTGGGACTCTTCCAAATTCTAAATGTTGGGAAACATTGAAGAAATTTTAAAGGCATTAAAGTTTCGGGGTAGAGGTCGGGGTCCAAAAACTTGATGCTTCCAGCGATGTCACTTTTTAAAACACCAGTTAGACTCCAGATTAGATGAATGGACAACTTGAGTTCATTTTAGAGGGACTAAGGGTCTCCTATCAGTTCCCACCACCAATAATAGCCTCAAATGAAGAATCCAAGGAGAACCACTAGAATCAAGAAGAAGACTCCAAGTTCACAGAAGGAACTTACCTTCTTTCCCTTTCTCTTCTTGGCAGATTTTTCCCTCTTTGCATGAGAAAATGGATTGTAAATGGGTTTAAGAATCCATACGAGTTATATTGTATTAGTTAGCAGTAGTTTCCCTTCAGCAAAGTTCTAGTTTTAGCTTTTGTTCTTTTGTTTAGACTCTTTGATGCCCTAACTCTGAAAATCAAAGTTGTAGATCAAAACTCTATATATTGTAATCAAAAAGCAATGTCAAAGGCTGACTTCTTAATACAATAAAGATCTACATTGGGTGCTTCATTCATGGTGTGTGAATTACTACTATCTATGCAAATTTATTGAATGTATGCTTGCATTATTCTTTATTTTTAGAGAGCCCTTTGTGTTGTTGTGTTTTGAATTCGTTCTACTTTTAGTTGGAGTTTTTTGTTGTATATCTACCTTGCTATGACGAATGTGTGGAGGAGGTCATCTTTGGTCTTAACGATAAATTTGTCTCGTGGGTGTGCACGTCTTAGTGGCTTCGCGATTTGATAGATTTTGAATACCTTGTATGGGTAAAACATATCTTTTCTCCAAAATGCTTGCATCTATGGAGTAGTGAATTGTGACGTGGTTTGATTTATGCTTCGTGGGTTGTTCCAAATCTCCCCAACATTCAATTTGCAAGGAAGGGTTTACAGCGGTTTATGTCTTTAGGATTTCACTTTTCTTTACAATTTGCTGCATTTCTTGTTACCCTCATCTCTTTAAATTGTGTCTTGAAATTCTTAAAATCGCTATCTTAAAAAATACAAAAGTTGCATGTTATTTACCATACCCATACTTGTTAAAACAGAAAATACCCAAAAAGAAACTAATAGTATTTTACAGTTTGTTGTCTTGAATATACCAGCAAAGGCCTCCTCGTGAGCAATCACATTTATCTTCAACTGAGTAACCAAGCAGGTTGTGACCTGACCCCAGAGAACCTTGGGAATAACTCTGTTATTCTTTCAAGAGAGGAAATTGAATCTCAAGATCCTAGCAAGTTGGCTTGTGTCAAAACAAAACTCAACAAAAAACCACTATAGGTTAATTTATAAAACCCATCATATATAAATTAACCAAATTAATAATTACTAAATTCAACTATAATTACAATAGTAAGGAAATACAAATATAACTGTAACATTCAATAATAGATATCGATATTAACCTCTAATATCAATACTATTATTAATTAATTCAATAACCTCATATACATATATAAAGAAAACTTATTCAAAACTAAATGAATTAATCATAATAAATAAACTATATGTATGTATCCAACAACCATAAATACAGACATATTATATTAGTCCTAATAATAACACTTTTTTTAGATATATTAAACAATCTAACATTACTAATAAATACACATTTTAATTAATAACTAAAAATAAACTTTATATAAATTAATTTAAAAACGAAGTGAAACAACAAAAATTAAAAATTAAATTTAAAAAAGGAAAACTTTTCATAAAAATAATTTTAAAATTTTTTAAAAAATAAATAACACAATACTATTAAGGGCTCCGTGGCCCCCACCCTATACTTCCCTTTGAAATTCCCTCAGCATCCCATCCTTAACGGACGGAGCCGCGGCCGCGGCAGCGGCCGAGAGCAGGTTGTCATGCCGGCAACTTTGGATGCTGCGCCCGCGGCCTCGGCTGCGACGCCGAAAGCTTCGGCTGCCGCGCTGAGCTTTGGGAGGTGGGGATTTGGTGGCCCCCGCCTCCCTCATTTAATTCTTTTTTTATATAAATTTTTTTAAAAAAATGAATTTTGTTACCAACATTTTTTTAAAACAATTTTTTTTGTTTTTTTAAATAAAATTTCCGAAAACAAAAAATTAATAAAGAACTTTTCCTTTCTTTTGTTTTTAACTAATTTTGTCGTTTTCAGGAATGATTTATTTTTTACTGGTGTAATTTATTTTTTGCTCTGTATTTTTCCACAGAGCCTTTTTTTTAACTCATTTAATTTTCCAAGGAAATATTTTCTAGGGAACATTTATTTTTCTCCACTATAGTTTCTACCATAGCCCAATTGATTTTTCCAATTTTAGAGTCTTTCATAAAGTATTTTTTATGAAATTTTAACAGCATAACCCTACTCTTCCAAGTATTAATTTTCCCTAAAAAATAATAGATCTAGGGTTTCTAAAAATACCCAATTTAACCATAAACACCAAATAGGTCCTAATAACGGAAATGAAATCACCAAGCACCAAGGAAGACAAATTTTCACAAAAATTGAAATTAACAAAGGGTTTTCCAAACCCTGCCTCAAATTCCACCACTAATTAATAATGTGGCCTTTTGAGAAATAGAGAATCTCGAATCCCTCTTAATTCAAATCTGACTGTAGATCCGGAACTATGAAGCCTCCAAAGCAAGGATCTCCTCAATTCCTCCAAGCCTCCAACCACAACAAAATCACAAAATAACAAGAACAAGAAAGCTCAACACAAACTTTTCTCCTCCAAAATTCCTCTCCTCCCAAAAACCTGTTATGATGGAATGAGAAGAGAACTCCCCTAGAGAGTCTCACCTCCCACTTTTTATGCCATCCCAAAATAGACACTCCACTAAACCTAGTTAACTCCACTTTTAAAATTGAAAGAAAATAATAATTATTAATTAAAAATATATCTTTAATTGTGCAACTCAACTTTGACTCTTTAAAACAACTTGCATTTTGAATTCAAACTCTAATTTCAATAATTACAATGCACAAGTTATTAATTAAATAATATATTAAATAGATTAAATATTTAAAGCACAATTTTATCCATGCACTTAATTATTTAATTATTTAATAAAGCATAACAACTAAAATAACTTTAATTTCAATTAAATATTTAAACAAATCCAATTATTCAATATTTGAACTTTAATTAGTTTTCTCAATTAAACATAGGTATTCAATTAATTTCAATTAATTAAATACCCTATATTAAATAATTAATTCCAACAATACTCAATTCAATAAATCACATGATAATTCACACAATATCAATACACTCAACTGAAATCAACCAAAACCAAACTCAAACACACTCAAGGAGAGGATCCACGAATTTACATCAACTAGACAAATTTGGGAAGGGTAGTCAAACTGATACTCATCCAATATTAGGAAAAAAATAAAGGTTTAGGGTATGGATTTGGACCTGAATACTATCTCCCCTCTCTTACCATTGAGATATTGTGATAAGAAACACTCACTCCTGCCAATTCAAGGAAGACATAGCCTGGTACCTACAAACTTGTCATCACAAAGACAAACATACATGCATATAATATAACAAACAATGGTTGAGACTAGTTTATCATGTGGATCTTGCCGAAGCAAGTAACTACGACTTTGTCCCATACCATACCAAACACATCAAACATTAATGAAAAATATACAAATGATCCATTTGCATACAAATATAGGGTCAGTATTGTTAGAAAACCATAATCCAAATGAAATCCTAACATATACATAAGCATCATAAAATAGTCATAAATCACATGTAAATAGAAGATATAATACACAAGCATGAATCAATAACATATTGAAATGCAATACATGAATATCCTCAAAACCATCTAAAATAACCAACTCATAAATAAAAATGCCTAAAAGAGTTCGGCAACCGAAACTAAAAAGCAAACTAAGGAGTGGATACTACATCCTCCTCCCCTAAAACTAGGCTTACTCTTGGAAGCCTACAAAAAATATAGATATATGAATCTCTCAACACAAAGCATCCTACTGAGTCACAAGAGACTCAAATTGTGGGTCCCATAGGACCCTTCCCAGGTCTCTGATTTGAACATTGGTATCATTCCCTACTATAGGAATGCAGAAACTAGCTGTTGGTCCTCTACTTGTAAACCCACTCATAGGAGCATGATACACAGCTAGAGGATGATTAAACACTCCATACGCTCCGTGAGACATACCAGCATTCCTAACTATAGGCTCAGATGTTGCTGGCCTCTGTCTCGAGAACTACGGTGCACGCTGAGGATAATTGACAACAATATGTCCAAACTGCCCACATGAAAAGAAAGCTCTTCTACTACCACTTCCTCTAACTAAAGGTGCACTAGACTGCTAAACACTACCCCTATTGACATCCATATGCACACTCTATGCTGGCTGAATTGTGTGATTGCACTTGTTGTGTTTAATATCACGGAAGTTCGTAATCTGAGGACCACTAAAAGTAGGAGGAATGGTTCCTCCCTGCCACTGAGAGTGATTACCTTTTGGAAAGGTAGAAGGACCTCTAGAGTTCTCAGCGCCCTGAGAATGATTACCTCTAAAACTAGAAGTAGGTAAACTAGGATGCACTGCATACTATCCACCATGTCTTAAAGCTAGATTCACCTCTGCAAGAGTAGATTTAATGACCGCTTCTCTGAGGGTCATAGGCTCAAAGAGTCTAACTTCCCAAACAATTCATTCATTGAGCCCCCTAAAAAAATGTTGAGTCATAAGGGATGAATCATGATCATAACCTGCATATTGCTTGAGCTTGAAGAATTGATGCTCATACTCTACCACTAATAGGGTCAATTGCCTCAGATTATGGAACTCATCCGCTCGGTGCTGCCTCCACTAAATTGAGAGGAAGCGCTCTCATAAGTTCTTAAGGAACAACTCCCAATTTGTTGTATTGATGTGGAGCCCCAACTTCTCCTCTTCTATCTTACACCACACTGCTGCAGAATCAGAGAGTTACATCACCGCATACCTAACTTTACTATTAATTACTACTAAAGGGATGCATGGAAAAACTCCTCTCCAAGGAAATAAGCCATATCTCAACCTCAGACCCTAATCCTTTCCCATCAAAGGGAGTAGGTCACATTCTCATGAGATCCCTCATGTGGTTCGCTGCCACAACATCAGGATCCACTGTGATGGTCCTCCTTGGAGGACTCCTATATATCACCCTCTCTCTCTTCTCTAACTAAGAATGATGTGAAACATCCTTCTCCACTCTACCCTGCTCAGGAAAATGATTCAAAATTTCCTTCAATAACTGCCTAATATCTATCTCTCTAGATCCACACCAACACTCATCCCTCTGCTCCTCTCTACTATGCTGATGAGCACTATCCTGAATAACACTCATGGAAGGACTGTGATCCCTACCCCTTCTACGGCCACCAACATGGCCTCTACCATGACCTCTAGCAGATCTAGTCTCTGGCATGATACCTGAATCAACCAGAGAACCAAACAACAAATCAAAACCAAAACCAAATAATAACAAAAGAAAACAAATAATCACAAAGCAATAGTTTTAAATACATCAGAGTTTTATGTCTATGTTTGTTTCAAGTTTTAAAATCAAAAGACAACTAATGGGAATACAAATTCTCCAGAGCTCCCAGTGTGGAAGCATGGGCTCTGATACCAAGTGTAATTCCCATCCAGGGAACCCAGGAGATCTAACCTAAAAAGACACTAAGTTAACAGGATAAAAAAATTTAAATGTTTACAAACAATAGTGATAACAATGCAGAAGCAATACAATGAAGTACATGACATACACATAAGTAAAAATCAATAAAGATAACAATTCTCAAGGATTCCTTGACGTAGAATTACTTAAGCAAAATAATCTATGAATAAAAACTATAAAGAACTAACATAAAGGATACATCAACTGAATCCAATACATATCTCATAATATAATACCACATATACATCTGATACCCAAGGTATACATACATGAATTAGCATCCACTGCACCAATTGCAGGGTATGCAATAATACATAACAATACAATATTATACATCCTCCAAGGAATGTCAACCAATATCCACATATGGTACAAATATACAACTCATGAAACTAAATAAGTCTCTATAAGACTAGGAAGATAAAACTGCAACAAGGATCATCCAAGCATGAAAACTAATTGTTGGAATCTCAATGGTAATAAGAATCACTACCACCCGACCACATGGAACCAAAGGTCCACTCCCACCGTGCTGAGGAGATAGTAACAAGCCCACTCACATAGGTATACAACAGGAAGGAAACCGTCAAAGGTATACAAGACATCATACATAAATGCATAGGAAGATCCTAGAAGCTCTCTAAACCACAATAAGAAAATCTACACAATACCAGAGGTAACCGACACACATAGGATAACCTAAGCTGTCTATAGGGAAGTGTCATCACATAAGTCTACCCTTGAAGGTAACCCTAATAGTCTCTCTTGAACCCTAGCCTCCAAGTGACTCTATGTGGCTCAGTAATCCTTTCATGAAGACAAGGATCCTAACTCCCATCCTAGCATGTAACAAAAGTCAAGGCATGGGTAGAGACTCAGACATCTTATTAGTTCATTTTAAAACCCCTTTAATGTTTCATATTTTTACTTATTAAGTAACTTTCCAACGAGTACCCTAGTAGCCACTTAGAGCCCTGGACCCATTGCAAGCCATTTCCCCTATATACACTTAGTTAACCTACCTAGGCTCATAACAAAACCATGAAGGTAATTACATAATCTTAAACTGCTTCCTACCCATATATGAACACATAGATTCTTACATAACCATCACAACTGAAGGTACCCTCTCAAGATCACAAAAGACAAGTCTAAACAAACCAGGTTGGGTATAAGGAATCGAGTCCAAAAAATGACATCATAGAAATATGCATAAGATACCATGAAGAAACCAAAATCCCAAAACCTCTGGGTTTACATCTTGAAGGTTATCTAGTCCCGACAGATACCCAAAAACAAAAATGTTTCATACAAGAAAAGAATACATAGTTCATTTCAATAATCACTCACAAATACACCATAGCATAATAAATACACTTTCAGAAAGAACTATTCGAAAACTAGTGATATACACATCTTTAGAAAGATCAAATTCAAATTTCAGTAATAGCATAGCGATAAACAAATTTATAATAACTCAATTATGCAAATTCATTTATCATTAAAATTACTAACAAATTATAATTAAATTCCAAACAAAAATACACATTAAAACCACTATAGGTTAATTTATAAAACCCAACATATATAAATTAACCGAATTAATAATTACTAAATTTGACTATAATTACAGTAGTATGAAAATACAAATATAACTGTAACATTCAATTATAGATATCAATATTAACCTTTAATATCAATACTATTAGTGATTAATTTAATAACCTCATATACATATATAAAGAAAACTTATTCAAAACTAAATGAATTAATCATAATAAATAAACTATATGTATGTAACCAACAACCCTAAATACGAACATATTAAATTAGTCCTAATAACACTTTTTTTTGATATATTAAACAATCTAACATTACTAATAAATACACATTTTAATTAATAACTAAAAATGAAATTTATATCAATTAATTTTTTTTTTAAAAGTGAAACAACAAAAATTAAAAATTAAATTTAGAAAAAAAACTTTTAATAAAAACAATTTAAAAATTTAAAAATAAAAATAAAACTATACTATTGGGGGAGTCTGTGGCCCCCACCCCGTACTTCCCTTTGAAATCTCGTCGGCATCCCATCCTTAACGGAGGGAGTTGCAGCCCCGGCTGTGGCTGGCAACAGGCTGTCGTGTCATCAGCTTTGGCTACCACGCCGACAACCTTGGCTGTTGCGCCGACAACTTTGGTTGCTGCACCAGGCTTTGGGAGGTGGGGATTTGGTGGCCCCCGCCTCCCTCCTCATTTTTTACTAGTGTAATTTATTTTTTCTTCTGTGTTTTACCAGAGAGCCTTTTTTTTAAACCATTTAATTTTCCAAGGTCCTAATAAGTGTCTTACATCCTACTAAGGGTTCTTGAGGGATTTTATGTCATAATAGAGGTTGTGTAAGGAATTGTAAGTCATAAAAGGTCCTTCGAAGGGGTCTTAGGTGTCTTAAGGGGCTCTAGGTGTCTTAAAAGTTCATAGGATGTTCTAAGGGGTCCTACATGTCTTAAGAGGCCCTACGTGTCTTAAAAGTTACTAGGATGTACTAAGGGGCCCATAGGTTAACATTTTAGCTCATCTAACTATACATGATATAATATTTATACAAAACACTAAAAATATATACATAAAATTTAAACATGTATAAGAAAGAAAGTTGAACATTTAAACATCTACCTATACATATGATATAACATTTGAACATATGTAGCATTGGATTCAAAATGGCTCCAAGGATGTAGTAGGATGTATAAAAGGGTTAGATCAGTTTCTTACCATGTTAAAAGATGTCCTAGGACATGTATTAAGGCATCGTATAAAGTGTTAAGAGGTCTTAAGATTTACTAAGGGGTTCTAGATGGAGAGAGTACCTATATTTTTTACACAATTTGTAAACTATAATTATAAAAAATTATAAATTACTGGAAATGAAAACTACTAACATAAATAACTATTAAAAATAATATAAAAGAAAACATTTTCTAACATGTTCTAAACTATTTTTTAACAATGGTTTTCTAATATTTTCTAACTACAATTTTCTAACATTATCTAACAAAATCTAATCTTTTTCAATTAAAAATTATTGAAAACAAAAAACTAAAATTATCTAACAAAAATCTAAATTTTTTCAATTAAAAACTATTGAAAATGAAAGATAATTGAAAAACATATAATTTACAATAAAAATAAACAAAAAAGGAAGAATTATGTGCACCTAGTATCAATGATGGTCAGAAGAGGTCGAAAGCACTCACAAAATGTTGATGTCAATCTGGGTCGTCATTGGGTTTGGTCTGATGCCCTGGGTCCATGAGCAGTGTAAAACTATTTTGTGAAAAAGACTCTTATCACCAAAAGTTTATTGCAAATCCAGCCAAAGGGGTCTTTGATCAAATACTCCCATGTAGCGGTCTTCGGTTGAAGGCCTAAACCCTCTTCGACCAAAGATTGGACTTCGGCCAAAGGTGTCAAAAATGAAAAAAAAATCACGCCCTATTTTCCTTCGTGCCCAAAAGTAGGACACACTATTGTGGGAACACCCCATGGGAAAGATTTTGCACTTGCATAGGAGGAACTCTTAAGATCTCATCTTCATCAGAATAATGGGAAGAATTATTCTCAATGACAGTAGGAATGTTTGTCTCATCAAGATTCCTAAGAAACAAAGAGGGCTTGGGATCAAAGGAACCCATAAATCTGCAGCTTCTCCTAACCAGAATGTTATAGGTAGAACTTAATGTCATAACACTCATGCACAAGAAAAGAAAAGAAAAGATAGATATGTCCATTGAATGCAAATATTAATCTTTGAAAGGGATATGAAAACAAACATCAATTTTATGCAACATTAATTGAAGTAGGCATAATTCCACATGAAACTAATAAAGAGTGTATTTAACCATCAAATTAAGTATGAGGATCTAATGCACAAAGGTAATCTAACACCAAAATCAGAATTGAAATTTTATGAGTCGGGTTCACCAAAAATGTTTAGTATGAAAAGGGAAGAAATGCAAAGGGGCAAATTACTCCTCCTTTTCAAATTGCATACTTGAAAGGAAGATGTCGCATAGGCTTAGGTAGGACCTAAGAATTAAATGGGTCAATAATCCTTAGAAACTAATATAATATGAAATGGGGAGATTGAATAAGAGGGATAATGATAGGAGTATGCATAATAGTAGGTTAAATAATAAAATGTAGACAAATTTAGAAAATACAGACTTGTAAAGAGTGCAATGGGAAATTAAAATGACTTGAAATGGGAACTAGATATTGAAATGACCTGTGCTATGAATATGAGCTGAAAATGTAGGGAATAGAATGGCTTGGACATGTTTTTTTTTCTGGGAATAGAATTTTTTTGATATTTTATTCCCTACATTTGGGTTGAAACTTTCACAGATTCTTATGTTGGAATAGTCCCAAGGATAACTGAGAGGGGGGGTGAATCAGTTATCAATTATTTGAATTCTTTTCTCTTTCTTTAATGTAATTTGATATAAATTAAATACACATTCAGATAACACAATAGAGTACTCAACAATTTGATTACGAGGAAACCAAATAGGCAAAAACCCCGGTGGGAATTAGCACCCACAAATAACTGCACTAGTTTATAATGATCCATGTTAGAAGATCTTACAACCCTATTAGGAGTTGATCTTTACAATGCAATAAGTACAGAGACCTGGTTAAAGGTCGGACCCTGTTAGGAGTCTTTTACAGATAACCCTGTTAAGGGTGAGGACTCACTGTCCAATAGCTCATTGCTAAGATGGTGAAGGCTACAACCTTCAGTATAAAAGATATACACTATATCTTGTAAATGAACTATTTTATTAGACATTTTGTCTTGATCAGTTCCAATGAATTGCAATCAACTTCTGTTTCTTCACATAGATCTTCAACTTATTCTTTCTGATTTTCTGCTCTTCTCAATCTTTTATTCTTCACAACATTTTTTGACACTTAGTGAATATATCTAAACTATTATATGTATCTTCACCAAGGATAAGGTCATGATGGTATCTAGAAACACTTTATCAACTTCCTTGTCCGCTCAACCTAGCACGCAATAAAGATTAAGACCACGCAACTCAAACTAAATAAACGTGACGCTTCACAAAGTCGACTTCACCAAATTAACTCTAACATCAAGACTCTGTTGAAACACATTTAGCGCCTTTGGATTATTATCTTTAACTCATAACTAAACATGAATACAAACACACATATCGCGAAGATAGGCACAACTCAAGAAACACTGTATTTACATCGGCTCCTTAATAGATAAACTCCAGAAACTGTAACTGCCATAACTGATTAATCATAACTCAACTGAAACTGCATATTTGACTTGGCGTGAATGCATATAGAAACTAGAACATGTATACATCATGGAAATAAACACGCAAAGCTCCAAAGCATCTGTACTAATAATTGTATATAGGATACCTGTTGTATATTATATGTTGTCATCAATGGAAAACATACAATCAATTATTTGCACAGAAGCAAATCTCCAACAATCTCCCCCTTTGACATTGATGGCAACATATGATATCATCAACTCAAAGTGTCTTCCTTTTTACAATCTTCTCAATATCATCATCAAAGGTTCCTCTTCACTATTGTTACACTGTATACTCCCCCAGAGTATATTCTCCCCTTACTAATACTCCTCCTTTGACATCTATGACAAAGGGTGTTAAACACCATTAAGCACAGGTACTACTCCAGAAGTAGAGTAGTCAACCATTCATCAGTCACCAAGGACTGATGTTCTTGCTGCAAATTCTAATCAGACTCAGGAAAGGTAATTACTCTCAAATTCTCCCTGAGATACTCAAAAATTATCTTTTGATAGAGGCTTTGTAAAAATATATGCTATTTGTTCTTTAGTTCTTACATAATCCAGCTTTACTTCTTTGTCTGCAACTTTTTCTCTTAGGAAGTGGTATTTGATCTCAATGTGTTTTGTCTTTGCATGCATCATAGGGTTCTTTGACATATTGATAATACTGGTGTTGTCACAATGAATAACAATAGGATAATCAATCTGGATACCAAAGTCCTTAATCATCTATTTGATCCAAACCATTGTTGAACAATTCAATGTTGCTGCAACATACTCAGCTTCTACTATTGACTAAGAGATACAATTCTACTTTTTACTTGTCCAAGTGACCAACCTATCTCCAAGAAATACTGCTCCTCCTGATGTGCTCTTTCTATCATCAACACAACCTGTCCAATCTGCATCTGTATACATATGAAGTTGTATGTTCTCTGAGTTAGGATACCATAAACCATAGTCTATAGTTCCCTTTAGGTATCTGAATATTCTTTTTATTTCCATTAGATGATTTTGCTTGGGTTCAGCTGCAAATCTTCCAACAATACCAACTGCATTAGAAATGTCAGGTCTAGATTGAGTGAGATATATGAGTTTTCCAATCATAGAATTGTATAGGGTCTTGGCAACTGTTATGGAATCATCATCTTTAGAAAGCTTGCATCCTGTTATCATGGGGATGCATACTGGTTTGCAATCTTCCATCTTGAAGGTCTTCAATATCTCCTTCACATACTTAGACTGATTTATGAATATTCCTTTGTATGTTTGTTTTACATTCAATCCAAGAAAGTATTTGATAGGTCCAATCATGCTCATTTCGAATTCACTTTTCATTTCTTTGGTGAATTATGCACTAAGTTTCTCATTACCTCCAAAGATAATGTCATCAAAAACAATAGCAACAAGTATTAGTCCTTCATCTGTCTCTCTTATAAATAAATTACAGCCTGTTGCTCCTTTTCTAAATCCTATCTTTGTTAAGTAACCACCAAGTCTCTCATACCATGCTCTTGGGGCTTGTTTAAGTCCATAAAGTGCTTTCTTTAATCTGCATACCATGTCTGGTATATCTGAAAGCCTGAATCCTTCACGCTGCTCTATGTAGACTTCTTCCTTCAAGTCACCATTCAGAAATGTTGATTTGACATCCATTTGATATACCTTAAAGTTCTTGAATCTTGCATAGGCCAAAAAAAACTTGATATCTTCAAGTCTTCTCACAGGGGAAAATGTATCAGTGTAGTCTATTCCTTCTCTCTGTGCATATCCTTTGCATACTAATCTTTCTTTGTTCCTTACCACTGTGCCTTCTTCATTCATTTTATTCCTGAATATCCACTTAGTTCCAATCATGTTCTTGTCATGAGGTATAGGGACCAGTTCCCATGTTTCATTCTTGATTATTTGATCTAATTCTTCTTGCATGGAAATTTTCCAATCTGAATCTTTGCATGCATCTTCAACACTTAAGGGTTCAATCTGTGAAAGTAAGCATACCTCTTAGACAGCGGTTGAACCTTTTTCTCTAGATCTTGTCAAGACTTTCATGCTCTGATCTCCAATGATATCTTCCTTAGAGTGGTATTTGGATGTGTACCTTGAATTCTTAGGAGTGATACTTTCACCTATGACCTGTAATTCTTCTTCACTTGGTTCAGGATTGTTATATGAAACATCAATACAATCAGACATTTCTTCAATAATTGTGTCCTTATTGATGGGTCTGGGCTCATCTTCAATCATGGGAGCATAGTCATAATATCTTTCTTGAATCATAAACTTCTCATCAATCTTCACATGTGTACTTTCAATGATCTTCTTTAATCTTAGATTGAAACATCTATAGGCTTTTCTTTTAGTAGAGTAACCAAGAAAAATACCTTCATCGCTTCTAGTATCAAACTTAGCAATGCTATCATCTCTATTGATGTAGCACTTACTTCCAAAGATTTTGAAGTATTTTACAGTAGGTACATTACCAAACCAAAGTTCATAAGGTGTTTTGTCTGCACCTAGTCTCAATTGTATTCTATTGATAGTGTAAACTATTGTATTGACTGCATCTCTCCAATAGGTATGGGAAACCTTTCCTTCAATCATGATAGTGTGCACTGTGTCAAGTATTATCCTATTCCTCCTTTCTACTATCCCATTCTGTTGAGGGGTTCTGGGTGCACTTAAGTGTCTTTTGATTCCATGTTCTTCACAGTAGTCATAAAACTGGTCAGAGGTGAATTCTCCTCCTCTATCAGATCTCAGACATTTTATCTTTAATCCAGATTCATTCTCAACCTTAGCTTTGAATACTT
>MU224554.1:1937804-2012345 GCA_018584345.1 Thuja plicata
AATGAGTGCTAAGTGTTCCATTCATTCTCATGAGAGATGGGTTCATGTGAACCACTACTCATGAATTATGTGTCAATGAGTTTGACTCAAAAATTACACAGTTGAATCCTGATAGCAATATCACAATAATCCATCAAAGTCTCGAGCTATTCCATCCACTTTTCCTCCATTTGTCCACTACCCTTCAAGGGGTATGTCAATGTTGATCTTATCACCTTTTCCATCCACCTCATATCCTTCCATTCCTCTTATCCAATCCCTCACATAAATCCTTGGCTATCATCTTCCTTATCCTCCATTTCTTCTCTACCATCACCCTATCAGCATCTTTGAGCATACTTTCAGCAAACTTGGCCTATCATAGTATATCTTTCAAAGGAGTACTATCTAAAGAGAAAGAAGCTTAAGTTCCTCCATACAATAAAAAAAAGTACAATAAATAAAAGAAAAAAGTGCTTGGTGAAAACCTGGTAAACAGGCACCTTGGTAGAAAAAGTAAAGATAAATCAATCTGTCCTATGGTGAGAACCACTTCTTGTGGTGCCTTGGATAAGTACCATGATGAAAACCTGGCAAACATGCGTCATGCATAATTCCTCCTACTTGCACTCTTCACTCGGGGGCAAGTTCCTTCCATCTCATTCTATCTATCATAACTTACATCCAGTAATCCAGTGAGCATCCATGTTCCTTCTGCTAATCTTGACAAGGTTGAGCCTATCCATGAGCATCATGTATGATGACATGCATTATCCTTTCCAACAGCTTATTCACTTGCTCTCATTCATGGCACCCTATCGTGATCTTTCTTATCCTAAGCCTATCTCTGAGCATTTGACCCTTTATCCTGATTGCATGATCATAGCTATATCCTATCCTATCCTATTGACCCCTTGGTCTTGATCAAAACTGAAAAAAACAAGTTCCTATCAGTCTCTTGACATGTCTATTCTTTTGGACCACATGTTGTTCATGACATCAGGTCATTATCCTATATGCTATCCAACACCGCTCCATGAGCCTACATTGCTATATTTATTTTTCCCTAGCTTGGGTAATCTTGAGGAGATTGTCTTTGAGAGTTGCATTCACCCTCTTCATCCATGATTGTCTTTTCACCTCATCCATCAAGTTTCTAATCCATCTGTAATGACCTCTACCTTGCTATACATTGGGAGCAAACCAATGTGATCTTGCTTGAGACAAGAGTAATCTCTGAAAAAATCTAAAAATTGGAAAGAGTCCTGAAAAAATGATCATCTTGGTGAAAACCTAGCAATAGGCACCTTGATGAATCAATCAAAAAAATAAAAAAAAATGGAAAAATACATTAAAATTTTAAAAACAAAAGGATGGCGACAAAGGCATGCTTACCAGCTTTTCAATGATCACCTTAATCAATCAAGACCCTATCACTTGAGGCATCTCAGCTTCATCGCATCACATCAAGTTGAGATTATCATAAATCAATAGTGACTCAAATAAATTGTCTTATACAGTGATGGATGCACTCGAAACCAGACAGATCGGTCTTATACAAGTCATTCATTTTTGAAACTAGACACATTGATCAAATTGGCTTCATCGCTTCAAATCAAGTCAATTTCTGCTAAACAGAATCTCTGCCAAGTAGGTGAAAACCTGGTAAATAGGCATCTCTTGTACTCAACGCTCTATCTATCAATGCTCATTCTTGGCAATCTTTTGCTTCAGTTTGTACATACCTTTCAGTCATTTTCGTGACACTGGTTCTTCTGAGAACCCTCCTGGCTTGAAACTGATCCAGAGTCATAACCTGGGGGAAATAAAATTGGATTTGTCCTCGCAGTATGAGTCAAGTCAGTTATCATCGTTTGCTACTTGGGGCATGGGTCCCCAATTTGGTCACATCTTTGGCTTACACCAAATTCAATAATCTTGTCATTTCTGAAGGACAACTCGCTACTAACGCAAATAGGTGTTTCTCAACACCACAATCAATAGTGTTTCTTAACACTATCTTTGGATACATTTGTGTTTCTTAACACACATTGGATATCGCAAACATAAACAACAGATCGATAGCAGTCAAACACAAAGCACTCACAAACACAATGGTGTTTCTCAACACCTCATTCATATACACATTCAAAAACTTTGAACATGGCTGAAGTATGCTGAACTTCTATTCATATGCTGTCTATTTTCATTGATTTCACTAATCTTTTCTTTGTCTACTACTTGTTGGTGTGGTCCCGATGATCCAGCAATGTCAAATAAACTAGGTGTATGTGGTAAGAGCTCTTGCATTAAGGCGGAAAAGCCTCACATCCCTCGATCCTCTTTATTTGTACGCCAAGGTGAGGTCAGAACTATCTCCTTATTTTTTATTTATCTGTTTGTTTACACAAGCACGCGCTCATGGTTATCTTGGCTTTGAATTCCTTGATACTGGTGTGCTCTTGCACTATCAAAACTAGAAACAACATTCAGGTCATCTCGGCTATTATGCCTCGATGCTTACATTAGTTTCCCATATCTTATCCGATGAAATTCATATTCATATTCTTATGGTCGCAGTGGCACCAGTAAGGATTGTATCGAATCTGATGTTCCAAAAATGCTCAATGATCAAAATTTTCAATGCTAAAGCTCGGTGACTACGCCTTAGGCTGAATTCATGTTAGTCTCGCATCTGCATCTGCATCTGCATAGTGTTGAAATCAGAATAATAAATTTATCTTTATCCAATGTGAAGGATCTGAGATTCTAATCGATCAATCTTCTCATCGTCAAATGGTCATGACACCCCTTTCTAAATCCACTATCCTGATTCTATTTTCAGGATCGAAATCAAAATCTGAATTTGACCACTTGCACAACCAATAGAAATCTCTCATGCTTTTCTTCTAATCAATCCATGTATCTCACTTTTGGTCAATCTTGGTCAACATGACCTCTCATCAAGTACCTCTTTCTAATCCGATCAGTTTCTTCCTACATTGTCTAATCAATCGAATTGCTTCTCGTCACTGAGGCACCTAGCCATATTTTTATTTCTCTTTCGAGGGGGCAGGATCAGGACATCAACATTCCAGTGATCACATCCTCAATCAAAACCCCATCACTTGGGGCATCTCAGCTTCATCGCATCAAATCAAGTTGAGATCATCTTAAATCAAAGGCAACCTAATCAATGGTCTTATACAATGGTGAATACACTTGAAACCAGACCAGATCGGTCTTATACGAGATATTCATTATTGAAACTAGATACATTGATCAAATTGGCTTCATCACTTCAAATCAAACCGGTTATGCATTCAAACCAATCAAAAAGGTTTAAGAGTCCCTGACAGATGTTGAGTTTGATCACTTCAAATCAAACTGAGCATTATGTTTTATATCTTTTGATCGATCTTCATCCAATCAAGCTCGAAGTCGGTCTTCTTCTTCAAAAGAATGGTTTCATCACTTCAAATC
Organism: Thuja plicata; assembly: GCA_018584345.1. NCBI lineage: Eukaryota > Viridiplantae > Streptophyta > Pinopsida > Cupressales > Cupressaceae > Thuja > Thuja plicata. Next base: position 1,941,267 of record MU224554.1, read on the forward strand.
AAACTATTCTTGATCTCATCAGTAACAGTTCTTTGAATCAATGCGCTGATCGCACATCAATTCAAAGAGGGGCAAACGTAATCACCTAAAAATGGTCACATAAACCCTAGAACCCCAATCTCAGCATTTAATCAAGAAACCCTAATCTTGATTAAACCTAAGTCCTAAATCAAACAGGGAATTATCAAATTCAAACTAATCTGACCTAAACCCTAGGTCCTAATCAATCATCATACTTGATTAATCAATTAATTCCTAAAATCACATTACATTGGCAAATAAACATTATGTTAATTATTTAATTGATATTATGACATATTAATTAAATAAAAATTACAAAATTGTCAATTAAATCAAAAAGGAATTAAATTAATTATAAAAAACATAAATGTGCATTCAAAATCAATTAAATTATTAAAAATGCATATGACATCATCAAATCTAGTTAACTGATTTATCAAAATGGAAACAATCCAGTTCCACTTAGTTAACTGATTCTCCACTGTTTATCATTTTGGAAACATTTTAGTTAACTGTGAACTAATTTTGGAAGTTTCCAAAATAACTGATCAGTTAATTCAGTCAACTAACTCTCTCGACCAATCGAATCACTTGTACATGGATTGTGCTTCTTCAATCGAATCTGAGCCACTCTTTTTGTTCGATCTCGACCGTCGATTCGAGAGAGATTTCTATAAAAGAGAAACTATTTTCCTTCACAAAGGATCCAAAATTTTTATTATCATTATTATGATATAATTTGCATTCAATCATTTATCATTTTAGCTTTCAATTTTATTAGCATTTGGTTTACTTTTATGCAATCATGCAAATCTAATCATAGAGCACACTTTCATTTGGTGTATTAAAATCAATCTTACACACTCAATTTGGTGCTTCTAAAATGAATCTTAATTAGTTTTGGATGAACAATAAAGTGCATTTGCATTTAGATTAATCATTTATTTGCATTATAATAGCTTTTAAAATCCTTCATTTAGGTCTTCAGTGTAGTCAGTAAGCTTGCAATGACCTGAGAGAAAGCTCATACTCCTGCCTTCTAAAAGGCAATAGGTCAATTCTTTCATACATGCAGGATGAATGAATCCATATTCATTCTTGTATACAACTGAAGAGCAATGACCATGTTGAAGTGTTCTGCTAAATCAGAGGCTCACATTTAGCACGCACAGGTTCCATCAGGATTGACATTGATCACCTCCCCCCTATTCGGCTCACCTCCTTCCTTCCAGACAAGAGTTGAACAGACATGTCAGACTTGACATATACAGGCAGTATATCACCACGAGCTAGATCAACCCATGTGGGGGTCTGCGCCCGAGGATGGCTTTTTATGCTGAGCACTTTCTAGACATTCAGGATGGGATCATTGTTCATCCTAGATACTTATCTCAGCGTTGGTGTCACGCCCTTCACATCACGCTAGGATCTTTCAGGGTTGGATCTCACCGCCTTCGTACCCAGACAGACCATCACATTGACAGAGATGACCGAAATTGTTGGTTATGCACCCTGGCTGAGATTGAGACTGAGACGCACTTCATCTTCCATTATCCTACTTACTATGAGATCAGAGGGAGATTCTATTGCTTATTCAGAGGGTGCAATTCCTTGACTGCTTTCTTTAGCTACACCAATCAGAGATGCCTAGCACTTTATCTCTGTGAGACTGTAGAGCTCCATGAGCATACTCTACAACTTCTTTTCCCCTAGAAATAGATATTTGATCATCTCATTATGTACTTATTTCCACCCTCATCTCCTTTATGGGGGTGAAGTGGCCTCACATTGCCTCCATCATTGGTCACTCTAGATCTGTCAGACCCCGCAGTACCTTTACCCATCAGCGACACATCTCTAGCAGCTCACAGTGACGACCCAAGGTTCCTAGTCATCTGGATCATTATCCTTCAGTGTTGGATTTCTTTCTACCTGAAATTGATCCTTAATCCTTCTCTTGTGTCTGTTATTCTTACTTGTTGTTTCTTGTTCTCTTCTTTCTTTTTTCACTCTTGGTTTCTTTCCCAACCACTATTTGGTGGTATGTTGGTTCGTTGTTCCTTTTGCTATACATTTCCTGTCCCTTAGACCCTTGGTGGTCTCTTGTTGGACATTAATAAATTTATCTTATCTTATCTTATCTTTGTATTCTATATAGATTATTTTTAATATGTATATGCTAGTTATATATTGGATTAAAATAATTTGATAGCATAAACCTAAATTAGAAATCATAAAATCAAACATGGGAATGTTTCCATTTAGAAAATTTAATTTCAAATTAGATTTGATTTGTTTTTATTTTCACCTTTAAAGGAAAAAAAAAATCATGGGTTGTTTTCTTTAACATAGTTCATTATTATTATTTCATATTGGATTTTATTTTCTTTCAAAGGCTGAGATACCATACATCTAAATTAGAAATCATAAAAATGGACATATTTCCATTTAGAAAGTTTAATTTCAAATTGGACCCAATTTGTTTTTATTTCCACCATTTAAATCATAAAACATAGGCATGTTTCTTTTTAAATACTTCATTATTATTAATTCATATTGGATTTGATTTGATTTCAATGGTTGCAACTTTCTATTTTTGTTGCCTTTTAGGTGAAGCATGATTTTGATAGCTGCAACTTTCTAATTTTTAAAGTAAATGAATGGTTTTTTTAAGGAAAAATCCTACCACATGGACATGTTTCCATTTATAAAATTTAATTTCAAAATGGATTTCATTTTTTTTATTTTAACTCTTTAAAAAATAAAACATGGGATTTGATTTGATTTCGATGGCTACAAATTTCTTTTTCGTTATCTTTTAGTTGCAAATCGTGATTTTGATGACTGCAACTTTATATTTTTTAAAGCAAAAGGACGTTTTTAAATTGTAAAGGAAAAACCTTGTCACCTCTCCTTCTTATGAGGATATCTCTACATGTATTTTATATAGATCATTCTTAAGATATATATGTTGGTTATATACATTACAACAATCTAGATGGTATATATCTGAAATAGAAATCACTTTTACCTAAGTAGGCATGTGGAGAGGGTCCACGTGCAAGGGTTGGAACCTTGATGAATGATCTTTTATATCACATGTCATTGTCTTCATTGATTGAAACAGCCTTGGTGGATGGTCTTTTATATCACATATCATTATCCTCGCCAATTGTGTTCAATTCTTTTTTTTAAAATATTATGATTAGAATTTGAGACTTTTTATAAAGTAGTAAAGATGTATATTACAGTGGAGACCTATTAAGATCTACTTTGTTTGAAGCTTTTGCAACACTGTTAAGTGTGCACTCTATTAAGAGATTTGGAAAGAACGGTTAAGTCCACCTTCTACAAAAGGATTTTATATGTGATGCACTTGTTAGAATGCAACTACATAAGTCTTTGATCTGATGATAAATACAATCTTCAATTGTTGATAATAGATCCTATAAAGCTTCATACATATTAGTAATCATCCTTCCATGATTGAATAATACCTTTCTCTGCTTATCGGTAGCCTCTGTGTGTTCTTGATAACTGATGTATTTTGTTTCTGACCTTTGCATGAATTATGCCTTCTGCTCCTTAGATGCTCATGGCAGCTATCAACAATGTGAATTCATGTACTCACAATTGAGTATGAACATCTATTTATACTAATTTAGGTTCAATTCTTGATTCATGCATCGCAAGTTAACTCTAGATCCAAGGTTTACAACTTGACCTTGATCTTTAGTTAGATATGCTTTAGATCTATTTAGGATGCTTTAAAGCATTTACATAAAGCTTGCATGACCATCAAGTTATGATTTAAAACAAATAAAACTCTATAAATAGAATTACATTGCTTTATCCGTCGTGTAAAAATGATCCACAATTTGTAGGTTCTTTATCTGTCTATTGATTCTGATGGTCGATTTTCTTAGTCGTCGGTGTTCCTTTCTTGAACTTGTCATTGGGTATGCCTTTTCTATTTCTGTCAAGTTAGTTCTGAAAACTATGTTGCCGGTGATGCTTGACACTTTTGTACTTAGCATTTTTCATGACCTTTGTGTTATGTCGGGTATGCTTGTTGTTCACTGGTAATGCTTTAGTCTGTCGGTGATCTCTGTCAAAGATTTTCACTAAGTGTACTAATGGAAAAATAATGTCATCAATTTTTTTCTATGTTCTTGTTACCCATTTTTATTTTCTAGCTCAATCAAGTGGAGCTAGTTAGGCTTTGCAAATAGGAGAAGAAGGATACATGTCTGATGATACTAAGTTTTTTACCAGAAAGAGATATTGTCTAGTGAAAAATAAATAAAATGCAAGTCTCTTTATGATGATCTTTGTATACTGGGAGCAATCATCCACCCATTGAGAGAATTATGGAGTTGATCAACAACATTGCTAAGGCTCATGGAGGTGTACCTATATCCTGAGATAATCAGACCATTATAACTGCACCATCCCAAAATAGATGTAGGGGGAATTATAGGGCTCCTTATTCTTTCTTATTCTATCCCCTTTATAATATAAAGGACATAGAGTTGTAGGGGCCCCTGCATGCAAAGGTGGGTGGGTGCCCCTTTAGCCCCTCACCGAACCCACACACGGAGGATATATTGAACTACTTTGGATTGAATAACCAGAACTTTGTCCATAGATAGTGTCTATTAGTTTGAGATTGATGATGACAAGATGTTATATATTTTCATTGATGGAAACTATACAATATTCTCATGATGACTGATGATAATATGGTGATACCAAAGGTTTGATTATAGATTTTGCTAAGTATAATATAATAGTCACAGTTACTAGTTTCAGTATATGGATTGATACGGCCACATGTATGTTCACATTTTTATATGCGAAGCTAGGAGGATATTCTTTGAGCTATTATGTACCTTTGTCTTTGATCACAGAATTTTATATCATCATCTGAAATAGTTATAGATTTCTAAGTATCGATTTGCAGGGTATAGAGAAGAACAAGAATAGTTGGTCGGTGGATTGATCAGCAATCCTAGTGGATCGATGATCCAATCGGTTTGATATTTTTTAATGATAGAGACGACATGTGTGATAATATCTATGTTTGTATTCAAAGTTAGGAACACGTTTTGATGATAGCTCTGGACAACACTTCACACATTATCTATTTTGTTCTTGAGGCTGATAGAGTGTGAAAATATCTTTGATGTTAGAAATATAAGTTCAATTTTTTGAGATGATTAACATGAGTGATGGTTGAATATGAATTTGATATGTTATATGTGATTGATGGATCTATGAGAAGAGTTTTGACTATCAATTGAGAAGACTTATTTGACACTTACATGGAACTACACTGGCATTGTTGATGCTACTTCACAGTTCATTTTTTATCAAGGATTGTTGTTGATTTAGGAGAATCTTGGGTCCTTGGAAATATTGCATCATCCAAAAATATTTATTTACTAGTGGACCTTTGTTACTAGTTTTGAGTTTGTTTTATGTGCTTGGTCACTGGTTGGGTTATTGTTGTCTCGATGGAGTTTTGTTGATCTTCTCTGGGTGTGGTTGTGATATGGTGTTCATGGGGTCATTGGGAATTTTTAATTATGATCGCAACTCATTTGGAGTTATCGTTCTTGAGTTATGATGGATTGTGTGACTGGATTTGAGAAGAAGTTTCTAGTTCCAAGCAGTTTTCTGAGATTTTGTGATCACTTAAGCCATGGAGGTATTTGGCAGGAGAACTAAAAAGGGTTTGTTCATTGCAGTTCATAGAGTCAAATTCTATGATCGTGCTTCTTGAATTCGCATGGTTTGGGAGATCCTATTGATTCTCTTTTGGTTTATTGTTGTTCTTCATGACACTGGGTTAGTGAATTTACCGGTTGATTGTTGGAAATTGTGATTGATGTTTCCGACTGTTGGAGCTTAATGATGTGATTTTCTAGAAGGATCTATGTGTGGCTAACTTGGGTGTTGGATTGATCCTTGTAAAATAATTAAGTGTGGCATTTAACGTGGATTTAGGCCGACCTAGTCTAATATGTTTGGCTTGGGTTATGTAACATCTTGAATGTCCACATGTTGGTTCATATGTTTAAAAATGTAAGGTGTTTTTTATGTTAATGGGAATCTTAGAAGAGAGTAACATCTAGAGGGATGATAGTTCTGAGATGTAGCAAATTGGAATGTGGATCTGAGTTGAGTTTATTTATATGTGGCCATAACTAGGAAGGCCTTACATTCCAACATGTATGAAGAAATTTTGATAAATAAAGTTGTTGTTTGGATACAATTCTAGTTGTCTCTTGTTTTTTACCACAATGTTGACTTAGGCTGCAAGATTCAACATCTCCTTCAGGGATTTCTCCTTCCTTGACTACATCAGGTGGTATTAGAGCTAGGTTTGGATCTTGCAGTTTCTTCGATCTAAGGTTCTGGACTTGTAGCATTCTTCTAGCGTTGTTGTGACGTGGTAGAGATTGGATCTGAATTGCATTAGCGAAGGATTTTCACAAGGTGGTTGAGAAGACAATTTTTTGTTGTAGTTGGGTTGATATTAAGAACTAGGGTTTTGCAAGGGTTAGGGTATCATCTTTTGGTGAATTAGATCATCAATTGGAGGCAGTTACACCCAATATCTGGAACGATGCCACCAAGAATGAACCCTAGGTTGATGGAGTAGACAAAGAAAGATCTCTGAGCTAAGATTAGGAATGAGATGATTGGTTTAAGGAATAAGGTTATGGGAGGGATCAAGAATATTGTTACTAGATTGCATAGGAATCCTAGATCTGATGATGGTTTTGAGGAGGGTGTAGAGGGATTTGGAGCTACAGGTGTTTCTAGATCTATTGGGAGTGGTGGATCTGACCAGTTTGTGAGACCTATACAAAGGCTAGGTGTTGGTTATAGGTTGGAAGTATCTAACTCCTTAGGTACATTGAATCTTGAAGACCTGATTAATTAAATAGGTGAGTTGGAAGATTAATTTGAGTTAGAAGACATCCAAGACCCTTGGAGAGTAAGGTTCGCACAAACAAAGTTGAAATAACATGCAACTTTATGGTGGAAATAATTGTAGAAGGATAGAGAGGAAGAAGGTGAAATGAAGATCACTCAGTGGAGGTTGATGGTTGCTAAGTTAAAGGCTAAATTCACACCTAAGCACTATAAATTTGAGTTGTTCAAAAGGTTGAAGAACCTGAAGCAGAAGCTGAAGCAGAAGTATCTAAGTGTGAAGGATTAAACTGAATAATTTTACAAGGTAACCATTAGATTTGGTCACAAAGAGATTTCAAAGGAGAAGGTGGCTAGGTATGTGAATGGTTTTAGGTTTAATATTTAGGACGAGATGATTATTCTGAATATTGGATCAGTTGAGGAGACTTATCAGTATGCCCTTAAGGCAGAAGACAAGTTGAATAGGAAACAATAGAATAACTCTAGAGGAAGGGAGAAGCAAGCTACTGCTGGTGATAAGAGAAATAAAGTAGCCGAGGAAGAAGCTAAATTGGTTGCACCTAAGGGATGTATTGATGGTAAAGTGTTTAAATTAGGTACTTTCTCTAAGTGTGGCTTGAAAGGACATAGGACCTTTTCAGTGTAAGGAATACAAGAGAGTTGCTTGTATGAGTAAAGAAGGTGGACCATCTATTGGTGAATCTAAAAATGCTCCTGAAGATGGGGATGCTCTTATACTCTGAAATTTGAAGGTGAATAAGGTTGATGGCAGGAGGAAGGCAGTGTAGGTTGTAGATAAGGAAGATTTATGGATGAAGAATAAGTATGAGATTATTGCCCCTTAATCTTTCATATTTCCATGAGTTGATCTCATGGAAAATATTTTTTGTACCCTAGGTGTTAGATGAAAGATCATCTTGGGTCCTTGTAAATCTTACATCATCCAAAAATATCTTTTTACTGGTAGACCTTTGTTACCAGTTTTATGTTTGTTTTCTATTCTTGGTCACTGATTGGGTAATTGCTATCTCAATGGAGTTTTGTTGATCTTATGTGGGTGTGGTCATTATATGGTGTTCATGGGGTTATTGGGAATATTATCCTATGATCACAACTCATTTGGAGTTACCATTGTTGAGTTATGATGGATGCTATGACTAGGTTTGAGAAGAATTTTATGGTTCTGGGCAGTTTACTAAGATTCTTTGATCGGTCGAGCCATGGAGGTATTTGGCAGGAGTGATGAAAGGGGATTTTTCATTCCAGTTTGTAGAGTCAAATTATTTGATCATGCTTATCAAGGTGATGTGGTTTGAGAGATCCTATTGATTCTCTTTTAGTTTTTTGTTGTTCTTCATGACACTGGTTCAGTGAGTTTATCGATTAAATGTTAGAAATTATGATTGATATTTATGACCATTGGAGCTTAATATCATGATTTTGTAGAAGGATATATGTGTGGCTAACTTGGGTCTTGGATTGATCCTTGTGAAATAATTAAATGTGGTATTCAATAGGGATGTTTGTCTTGGGTTATGTAACATCTTGAATGTTGACTTGTTGGTGGTTTTGTTCAAATGTACGGTGTCGTTTGTGTTGAGGGGGATCTTAGAAGAGAGTAACATCCAAAGAGATGATAGTTCTAAGATGTAGTGGATCAGAATGTGGATATGAGTTTAGTTTCTTTATATATGGTCATAACTGGGAAGGCCTTACAACCTGGCATGTATGAAGGAATTTTAATGAATAAAGTTATTGTTTGGATACAAGTTTTGTTGTCTCTTGGTTTTTTTTCATTGTGTTGACTTAGGATACAAGGTTGGGCATCTACTTTTGGGATTTATCCTTCCTTGACTACATCATCTATCCATTGAATTTGTATGGCACTGAACCTCTTAAGGTTGTATACCTATTTTGTGTAATCTAATAAGTGAGCTCTAGGATATAAGCTTGAATGCATGTGTATTCTCCTATTGTACTTACACTCCTAACATGGTAACTTATTTATTTTGAGGTATTTTTTGTTGGTTCCATCCCCACCATGGTTTTTCCCTTAACCGGGTTTGCATTCAAAAAATCATGGTGTTATGATATTGTGGATACTTTTCTTTTGTTTTAGTTGTTTATTATGTGTTGCTTTCAGTTTATGGTTATACAGTCAAGTAAAAAAGTTATTAAAACATAGAACATTGATTCACCCCCCTCTCAATGTTCCTCAATCCTAACAATTTGTATCAGATATTTGGTCCATGGAAGAAGTCTAACTTCTTGAGGAAGGTCCTGATGGAAGATCTAACAGTTTCTAGCAGTGCTCAAAAGCATCTCTTGGTTGCACTTTCAATCATCTTGACAAATCAAATTCTTACAACACAAAGTTGGAAAACAATCTTAAGGATGTTGAAAGTTTCAATGAGAATCTGAAGGATTAATTGAAGAAATCTAGATATAAGAGGAAAGACCTTGTTTATAGTTGCACCATAAAGATGACTCAAAGACCCTTAAAGACAAATATGATGAATGTGAATAGATCACAAAAGATAGAGATAACTTGAAACATGAATTAGAAGTTGTGGTAATGAAGATGAATAAGGAGATTGAAGCAAAGAAAAATCTTGAGTAAACCCTGAAAGATAAGAAAAATGAATCATACTGACTCAATGGTGAAGTTGGATAGTTGTAGATTAATCTAGAGGAATCTAGACACAATGAACAGAAGCTTGAAAGAGTAAATGAAGTTCTTAGGAGTGAACTTGCAGTAGCTAATGAAGTCAAAGAAAAGTTTAAATCTAGTTTAGCGAAGCTTGATGAACAACATGAAAGATAAAGACCTAAAGGAGAAACTCAGGGACTTGGATTTAAGAAAGGAGAAACTTCAGGATCAGAAGATAAAATCAATTCATCAAAGAAAAAAACTGAAGAACCTAAAAGGACACCTATGATATAATCAAATTTTAATGGGAGATGTTTTACATTTAATAAATTTGGTCATAGAGCAAAGGAATGTAGAAGAAGACCTAATGATATACCATTTCCTGGCTATTTTTTGACTTTCTACAAGTATGGACACAAATAAAATGAGTGCAGATCAAAGGTGCATAGTTTTGTGAACCAGAGAAACATAACCTATTACAAATGCAAAAAATTTGGACATATTATGAAGCAATGCAGACTAAGGACAAACCCTGCAAATATAAGGTATGGAAATGTGACATGTTTTAATTGCAAAAATTCTAGTCATATTGCAATAAATTGTAGATACAATAATGCAAGAGGTTTGGTAGATAATAACAATGAATAGTTTGATAAAGGAAAGGAAATAATTAATGTTGAGGAAGTTAGAAAGGAAATGAAAAGGACGTGGGTTAGAAAGGAACAAATTGATGCTACAGGGAAGATCACACTAGTTTCTGGTGTGGAAATTTCATCTGAGAATGGATTAGGTCATTGGCCTAAGGAGGAGTATTTCATGAAAGACCTTTACCTGACCCCTAAATCTGAGATAGCAGTTAATACAATTGGCATTTGCAGATGCAAAAGTAAATTTATGACATTCTATTTTGATTGCAATAATTTGTTTGACATTTAGATAGATCGGCGATTGATTTTCTATCCTCTCTTCTGAGGACAGTTTGAGAGTCGGAGTATAATGCATTAATTGCTATTTTCTTTTTGGCATGTGAAATAACAAAAAAACATTTCTTGTCTTCATTTTATATCTTGCGAGTTACAGAAGTGTTTGTACAATAGTCTAAGGTGATTTCAAAGAAGATTGAAAATATTTCTTGATGATTTCATTACTAAACCTTAAAATCATCATAAAGGTATTTCTCATCACATAATTTCATTTTTGAATAGCTAAATCATGGATACACCTAGAGTAGTAGATATAATGGAGCATCCTAGACTAGTGTTCAAGAAACATGCATATAAATTCACAGAGGATGACCCGAATGTTGCATTTCCATCCATGCCTTACAGAGTTCTTCACGTAAAAGACATTAGGGCATACACTCATTGAAACTTGGAAGAACTTGGATACAAAGGAATTGCATCACAATTTGAGAATGTCTCTATAGATTTGGTTTGGAAAGATGAATTCAAGACATAGGCAGAGAAGAAGTTTATACAGGTAATGGAGTTTCCAAATTTCTTTGAAGTGGAATGGGTTCAATATGTTCTAAGCATAGTACACAATAAATTCATGTGGCTAGATAAAACTTGTAAGATTATGAAGGAGGTTCTAAAGGCATTCATAGGATTATATGTTTGTGGAGAGGTGTCTCCACTGAGATATATTCAAAAGGACTTAGTGACAAATCTCATCAGTTCTCAGTGGGACAAGAAAGCAATGAGAGTGAATAATAACCTTCAACTTGATGTGAAGTTTGCATCGATGGTGTTCGGATACAAGGTATTTCATTCTAACAAAGAGAATTCCATTTCAATCACAATTATATATGTTGCATATCAGGTGGTAAAAGAGAATGCAAAATATGATATTTGTGAAGCATTGAGGGATAAGATCATGAAGAATCTAGAGAACATAAAGAAAGACAAAAAGAAAGTCTTTAAATATGGAAACTTTTTAGTATGTATGTTCTTCTATTTCATAAATTACTTTCTTGGAGTGGGAAACATAAAATGGAAAGAAGATAAACTAGTAGTTGTTCAAATGAAGAATTTTATAACATGTTAGGAGAAAAGAAAGAAAGAATTGATATGTGGGGATACTTCAAAAGTTTTCAAGAATCTATGCATTTGAGGTATAGGATTGCACCTGAGATAGTAAAAAAGTATGAGGACAAAATATTATTTATGGTAGATATTGATGTTTTTTTATGGCGGCAGTAGACCCTAGAACTTTATGGGTTATGCCTATGGGGTATGAAGTGGATGGTCCACTTCTCAAAGCTTATGTTGAAGATATATTGAAGAAACTTTTGGACAAGTCAGAGAAGAGGTTTTTTACTTTTGAAGAAACTATCCTTGAAGTACATGAAACACTCACTAGACCTTGTAGAATAAAGGACAATCAGAAAACAAGTTGAGATGGTTGGTGAAATGATGGGTTTCATTAAGGAAAATATAGCAGAAGCAAGGAATAAATTTGATGATGAGTAAAAGGAGAAAGGAAAGGAAAAGGTTGCAGATGCACCTATTAATGTTGATGATAATGCCCCTCCTGAGTATTACCATTTGTATTATCTTCTAGAGGTAGACAAACAAGGAGCTCAGTGAAAAATCTTGTTAGTTCATCAAAGAAGAAAATTGATGCACCCAAACCAGTTACGCGGAAGGAAACACAATCTAAATGTGCTAAGGAAAAATAGTCCACGAGCAAGAGAGTAAAATAAAAAGGAAAAAGAGCTTATAAAATATACAAAAGTGATGATAAAGATGAGACAACTGATTCTGATGATGTGGTAAAGAAATTGAGAGAGGAAGGAGCTAAGGCAGCTAAAGTGGTGAGTAGTTCTTCACCTATGAAATATTCTATAGCAAGAGAGCCTATGACCATATCTGGCAAACCAATTTTCTCATTTAGTGATACCTTAATAAATATGACACATCATGGCATACTAGTTCGACTGAAAAAGTATTACATTTTGTATGATCATAATGAAAAGAGAAGACTAGAAGAGGGAATGATTGAATATGTGAATATGTATAATAGAGCCCTAGTTGATATCAAATGGGACATTCTTGATGACCTATTTTAATTACTTGAGGTGAGGAGGTTGATAGTTCAAAAGAAGGAAAAAGATATATAGGAATTGATATTGATCAATTTATGTCAAGTTATTGCAAAGGAGGAAGTAGAAATTTTATTTGAGGAAGAAAAGAAAGAGTTAAAAAACAAGACAAGAGTAAACAAGATTATTCTTGGAAACAATGATGAGGTGCTAAAGAGACAGAAAAAGTTATGACACAGATTTTGATGAGAAGATAGTATGAAATTAATCAGAAAAATGATGAGAAGATTAATGAACCATTAGATACATAATTCCATATGATTTTTGATGAACCAGACATTTTTTATTTCTGGTGTTCATGTTAGACTATCAGTTGATGATGATGGAGGAAATATTCCTAGAATTTTGAACTATAAAGATACAATAAAAGAGGGAGAATGTGATTTAGATATGGAGAACAAGGATGATGAAGGAAAGGACAAGACTAATGCAGAGGTTAGAGAAGAAAAAGAGATGATGATTGATTAGATTCATGCAGTTGATGATAAGATAGGTTTGGCTATGAAGAATGAGATTGATGAAGAAATAGGAGATCCTTTAAGAGCATACAATACTGATTCAGAGGAAGTGTAGATGATTCAAGTTCCAATTCAGTTGGAGGACCTTAGTCTTGAAAAATTATTGGATATTTCTACTGTTACACACACTAAGGCTAGGAATCAGATCTTGAGGACTCATAGAAATGATAGTGAGTTTCTTACCTTGGAATCTCATTTTTTTCGCATTATTTTACCTACCTATACATTGAATCAATCTGAATCAACATTAGGTTAGTTATAAAATTTGTTGAAGGGTATGAACAATCATTTTGAATCTTTAGAACAATCAGCATTGGTTAAAGTACAAGGTGAATATGAAGCTAAGAGAGTGAATGATTTGAAGGCAAACATTGATATAGATAAGAACTCTTTAGGCATGGGAATTCAAGGACTGAGAGATGCTTTGTTAGAAGGAAGTAATATTTGCAAAGGTTATATTAATTATTTTGGACATGTGACAAATGTGAACAAAATCATTAAGGAGACTAAGGAGAAAGTATCATAATTGTCAAAGTCTTTTGACCCTTTCAATACTTTAGCTTCGAAGCATGCAACACAAGTGAAAATATTAAATGGAAAGATGAAAATACTTTTTACTAAGAAGGAGAGATTTAAGGGAAGAGTTGGACAGCTTTTGAACTTAATCGTTCCTAAGCTTGATCTGTTGTTTAACAACTTGAAAGAAGAAAAACTTACCTTTAATATGCCTAAAAATGTTGATCTTCTGAATACTGAGAAGGAAGCTTATGCAATCTATGGGAAGATCATGGTGATGGATAATATGAAAAAGAGTTGGAATACATATTTTGCATCTCTAAGGAGCAACTTTTCAGATGTATTCAAGCTATTGTAAGTACATTTTTGTATATAGCAGATGATATAGGATTTTGTTAGTAGAATTTTGTGGAGGACCCCAACCTTTTCCATTGATGTAAAAGGGGGAGAGATGAGGAGATAAAATTGTTAGATTCAGCTCAAGGGGAATACAAATTTTTGAGTTAATACAAATATATTTCTCATTGAACGAATGGCATCTTCTTTTGGAAATATCAGCTATTCTTAGCATGATATTAGGAAATTTAATTGCTATTAATCAAACAAGCATAAAACATATGCTTGCATATTCATCGATAGGTCAAATTGGATATATCCTTATTGGAATAATTAATAGAGACTTAAATAATGGATATGCAAGTATGATAACTTATATATTGCTCTATATTTTATGAATTTAGGAACTTTTTCTTGTATTGTAATATTCATTCTATGTACAGGAACAAATAACATTCAGGATTATGTAGGATTATACATGAAAGATCATTTTTCATCTTTTTCTTTATCTTTATGTCTGCTATCTCTAGGGGGATTCCTCCATTAGTAGGTTTTTTTGGAAAACTTTATCTATTCTGGTGTGGATGGCAAGCAGGCTCCTATTTATTGGTTTCGATAGGACTCTTAATGAGTGTTATTTCAATATATTATTATGTGAAAATAATTAAGTTATTAATTACCAAGAGAAACAAAGAAATAACTCCCTACATGAAAAATTATAGATTATCTTCTTCAATCTCAAAAAATTATATCGAATTTAGTATAATTATATGTGTAATAGCATCTACTTTACTGGGAATAGAAATGAATCCAATTGTTGCAATTGCCCAGGATACATTATTTTAGAGATTGAGATTTTTTCTATAGAATTTTTCTTACTAACTGAAAAAAGTAAGAATTTCCCTTCTATTCATATTCTTAAAATTGCAGGGAATAGGCTTAAATTATCAGATGAACTTCTAATTACAAAATAAACTTGATCGTTAAATTTAGAAGTTCATTTTGTACCAAAACAGAGATTTTCATTCTGAGAAAAGTTGTTCAAACGTGCGTGAATAAAATATTTTTAATTCTTAACTTCTCTTTAAAAGAGAAGTTAAGAATTACAAAATAGGGACAGAAATAATATAATCTCGATACTAAATTGAATCGAGATAACCTTGATGTGATTCTTTCATCTAAAAAATATTGTGAGCAGAACGCAATAATTGTTTATTGTGCATCCAACATGAATTGAACCCACGACTTCCCAATTATGAGTTGAGTGCTTTTACCATTCAGCCATGGATGCTATGGTCAAGTGATTTTATTATAATCAATATGGTTATTATATATATTGAATTCTCATTTTCAACAAGAAATAGATTTAGGATTGTTAGAAATTTCTATAGGACAAAATGGTAATTAATGAGTAATAATAGATAAGATCTAATTTTATTAGATAAGATCTAATTCAGGGTGGGGGTACAAATAGAGATTCTTTAATTAATTAAAATAAGTATGGTTCTTTTCTATATATCTCTTGTTCTAAATAGGGTAGAAAAATCCTATTGTATTTTTGGTATATTTAGTTTCATAAATATATAGTTAAAGATTAATATATTCAATATAATAAATACTTATCTATTTTTATGACCCTTTATACTTTTATATACTCGTTCGTATATTATCCTTATTTTTCTTCCTCTGTTCTGGTATCTATATTGAAGTTGCATTGTTTACTAATCTATAGTTAAAGATTAATATATTAAATATATTAATATATTAAATATAATAAATACTTATCTATTTTTATGACCCTTTATACTTTTATATACTCGTTTGTATTTATATACTCGTTTGAGTATTATCCTTATTTTTCTTCCTTTGTTTTGGTATCTATATTGAAGTTGCATTGTTTACTAATTAAATTATATCCCTCTTTTATAGAAAAAACAAGAAACTTTCTTTTTTTCAAATTGTGTGATAATTATTTGAATAAGTTGTATTAACTACCTCTTTTTTATTATAATGAAATTTGATTAGTAATAATTATATTTTATTATATTAAAAAATAAACAAATAATTTTTAACAAGTTTAACCCATATAATGGAAAAGCATGAAAACCCCAGGGTCTACGGATCCTATCGGAAAGAACTGAGAAATAGTTTGGTTCTTTAGCGTTCTGTCAAAATTTAAAGATTACATGATGGAGATATTCGTTCCATGGAACGAATCTGATTTGGTGAGATTGTTAAGTCAATATTTTTTGGTCGGGAAAGTGTTGTTAAGCTTTTTGACTTTCAGATTGTTAGTACATTACTTATACAGGATATGCGTATATTTATTTTAAAAGATCAAGCAAAAAAAGTTGCAATGATAATAGCATTACCATTACTTATCTATTTTTTAAAATACTCGAGCCTTAATTGAAAGAAATAAATCATCATATAATTTGATGAAGATATTTCCAGCTGTACAACATCTTGGAGCTAGAGCTAGAAAGGAAAATTTGTTGCTTGTTTCGCATCTTTTTATTTTTTCACCGAAAGGCAAAAGGAGATATCAACGTTGCTTGCTAAATCCAAAAGAAAAATTTTGGTCTAACACAAATCTGAATCATAAAAAATATAGAATATCAGAGAAGCAAGAAAAAATAAGTTTGGAAAGCCCAGAATCGAATGACATCAAATGGGAAAATGATTCATCTTTTAATTCAATTCTAAATGAATATTGGGAACCTGAAACAGAACCTGAAAACATTTATGAATGGGAAGAATCGATAATTTATCTTCATCGAAATAAAATTTATGGGGAAGCAAAAAAAAACTCGAACAACTAGAAGAAAAACTAGTTCAAGCAGAAAAAGATTTTTCTCTCTCTTCAGAACCAGAACAATTCATAAAAATAGAAAGAAAACACAGAGTTGAAGAAATTGAAAGCTACAAAGAAATGATACGAAGACTAAAGATAGAAATTTGAGAATCAAAAAATACTAAAAGAAATGGAACAAGAAAAAATATTCCAAGAAGAATCAGATCAAGCAAGAGAATATTTTTCCCTTTCAGAGTCAGAAGTTTTTCAAAGGTTGTTTGAGAATTTGTCAATAGATGAATCATGTATGAGTATTAATTATACTAATAAACCGAGTGAAAAATTCAAATTGTTGAAAGGGCGACAAGATGCTTTTCAATATTTCATGGGATTAGAAAAGAATAGAATCGTTGATCTATGAAAGGTTAAAAAATTTCTTAAAAATCCTTCTGTAAATTATGAAATTTTATCAGATCCTGAATGGAACAACAGAAAATATATATGTAGACACCTAAAATTGACTAGGTGTATCTTAAGCATTCAAAATTGTAAATCTCAGCCAAATGCCTTAAATCAAATCTCAATGCATTAAAATGGATCAAATCAAATGGACATTTATCAACCAAAGTGGATAAAAATCAAAGTAAATTAAAGGATTAAATAATCATGAAATCAAATAATTAAATTCAAGCCTAAAAGGGATTAATCAAAACTATGCAATTGATTTTAATCAATTAATTGTATAGTTTAAATCAAAAAGATCAAATCCAACCCATTCACCCTTACATGGCTAAATTAATTAAATGATTGAGTTATTTAATTCCTAATTTCTTTGAGGACAACCAACCAACTTTCCCTCCATTTGAAAATAACTCAAAACTTTTTACTTAACCAAAGCTTGATCATGATCAACTCACTCTACCCCCTACCCTTGGGAAATTGCTATAAATACAAGCCATTTTCTTTGTGTTTGGGATCCAAGAATTTCAATAGCAAAACATCCTTATTATAGGCATTTGGAGAGAATTTGAGAGTTTTTGATAATATTTCAGCATTTGCATAGCATTTAGAATATCATGTTTAGAAGCATTTGTTGGTTTCATAGCATATCTTGGAGCATTTTGAACTAGATTGGAGCATTGTTTATCATTTTCTTCTCGTTCTAGGATTGTCGTTGAGAGAGATTAAGACTAAGAGCTCTCTTAACAAAGCTTAGAAAGAGAACCATGAGATGTAATGGGTTTTAAACTTTAATTCTTTGATTAAAGAGCATTTTCTTTCCATAGAGTTGTTATTTATAATCCTAATTTCATGAAGGTGTAATCACACACACACAAATGGCGCCCACCATGGGGCTTTAAGCCTCATTTCTAATGTTTTATCTTGATATTTTGTGTGTTTTGCATTATTCTTTGTGTTATTTTGCAGAAAAATAGGGGAAGAGTCACCTATGCAGTATTAAGAGCCGCCTGTGAACATTAAAGTGTCGCCTACGGAGTTTCTTTCATCTCCGTCTTTCTTTCTTTAGCTGCCTGCTAGGTAAAGTGTGTTGCCTGGTAGATAAAGTGTGCCTCCTATTAGATAAAGTGTGCCACATGTGAACTTCCAAGAGCCGTGTTCCAGCAATATTTGGCCGCATTTTATACTTTTTGTGCCGCCTGTCATTTTTATTTAGCCGCCTATGGATTTTTTTGAGCCGCTTAGTAGGATTTAAAAGTTGCTTTGAAAGTTTTTATTTATGCATAGTAACAGTTAAATGTCACTTATTAGCTGTTAAATGTCGCATAGGTCTTTCTTCTTTAAATCGGGTTTTTAATGGTTTGCTCACTATTTTGACTCTCTATGTTTTTCTTTTCTGCAGATGAAAAATCACGCAAAAGTGCAAAAACCAAAGAAACAAGTCACGAGGCTTAGCAAAGAGGTGAGAATTAAGGCTAAGAATGATAAACAAATACATGCAGATAATCTCTTAGAGATTTTATTTAAGGAAGAACACTTATATGATCACACTACATTAAAGTGTTTTTTTCTTATAAAAGAAAGTTTCCCACTCTTTGATTGATTTTCATGCCTAGTTCTTTAAGCTTTGATTTGATAAAATTCCACTTATTAGCTGTTAAATGTCGCATAGGTCTTTCTTCTTTAAATCGGGTTTTTAATGGTTTTCTCACTATTTTGACTCTCTATGTTTTTCTTTTCTGCAGATGAAAAATCACGCAAAAGTGCAAAAACCAAAGAAACAAGTCACGAGGCTTAGCAAAGAGGTGAGAATTAAGGCTAAGAATGATAAACAAATACATGCAGATAATCTCTTAGAGATTTTACTTAAGGAGGAACACTTATATGGTCACACTACATTAAAGTGTTTTTTGCTTATAAAAGAAAGTTTCCCACTCTTTGATTGATTTTCATGCCTAGTTCTTTAAGCTTTGATTTGATAAAATTCCACTAAAAGAGCTTTTAGGAGGGAAATTGTCATTTTAGATTTGCAAGTTTTCTTCACTTTATCTCTGTTTGTGTTGACTAACTTGATGGAGGAGCTGGAGTGCGAACGATCGCCAGTAGGTGAGTTGAAATAAACCAAATTGATCAAAAATGCGCCTAACCTTGATAGCTTTGAAAATGAGGTATTTACCTTCACAAGCTTGCATTGATTAAATTGCAATATTTCATTTAAATCTAGTATTTAGGAAAACCCTTTTAATTGTCTAAATTGAACAAGCATTAGGCATATGCTCTTCACTTTTCAAAGTGAATCAGAAAGCCAAACGTGCAAAGTCAATTTAATGCAATGAAAAGAATAAGGAATTGAACCACACATCTCAATTTTAAGAACCTCCTTGTCAAGAGGTTGAAAATGAACAATTTTTGCTTGAGGTGTTTGGAACAAAGGAAAACAATAGGTATATGCTCTTCACTCTTTGAGTGAATCAGATTCCTAAACTTGTTGGACTGAGTTCAATTCTTGATTCCATATACATGCTAGCTGAATAGAGCTTTAAAGGGCCTGCCTCCTGAGAATTTCCTTATGAGGATGGTGAGAGGGAACGACCCAAAGTGGGAGATATTCACTTTTACCATGATGTCATTCGACCCACTATAAATAAATGCACTTTACCTTAATCAGAAAGTGACTAAACCTTGTACAAGCCATCCTCACGTCCTCTAGTAGTCCTTCGGGATTGCACAAAATTGCACTTTCATGTGTGTGGGAAGCCTGTAAGGGGGTAAAGGATCTTGGCAAGATTTAGAACAGAAGTAATTTGAAACCTTGTTAAAAAGAAAACCTACCTTTTTAGAGCCATTGTTAAAAGCCAAACTTGACTCTAGGTAGATTTCTTGGAAGAACTTCTTGTGTTAAACCTGTAAAAACATCTGAGAACATACACTTTTAGTGTTGTTTTAGGGATATGGTTCAAATTTGATGTGTGTGTTGAGTTTGTGCTTCATTTTCATGCAAGAATATCCTATAACAAGTCTGATCAAAACCTTTAAACTTTTAAAAATAAAAAAAATTGAAAATTTCAACTTTGATCAGCAAAGCTCCGCCTACAAACAATTCAGGGCTACCTACAAACAATTCTAAGCTGCCTACAAATAATTCTGGGCCGCCTACAAACAATTTTGAGCTGCCTACAAATAATTTTGAGCCACCTACAAACAATTTTGTGCCACTTGTGAACTACAGAGTGCCGCGTAGAGGAATTCCAGTAACCACTTACCAACATTTAAAGGCCGCCTACACATAGGCAAGTGTTGCCCAGAAACAAAGAAGGGAAAATAGGGGGTATTTCCCAAATGTTTAGAAAGATTTTGAAATCATATTCGGATACCCTTTTTGGATTTATTTCTATCTAGTGCAACAAATAGATCATATTCCTTTGAATATCTATAATTATGAATCTATTTGAAAGATGAGTCAATCCTATGGAAAATCAAGATCAAAATCTCCATAGGACTCCATACAATGAAGTAACTGATGATGCAATATTGGAGGCATCCCAAGATCCCATATTCCTTGAAATCATGGAAAAAATTTTGAAGAAGGATAAAGAAGCATATTTCCATAAATATGACACATCGACCCTAAAGAAGGATGAAGAAAAAAAAAAGGATACATCATTTAACAAGCCATCATTAAGATCAAGTTTTCCTTTTCTTTATGATGATGGGCCATCTGTATCTTCATCTTCTCCAAACAAAGAGGAATTTGAGAGAAACACACCTATTTTGGATCAATAGAAATGTCATGACCACCCTATTTGTGATCAAGGTAATGAAGAGAAAGGTACCACTCTCAAGAAAGATATAATGTATAAACCTCTATCTAGCAAGGTTTCTCCCATAACCTTTACACCTTTCATCCTTCATCCATCTCACAAAGCTTCACAACTATCCAAAATTCCTCCACCAAAGAGCAAGCCTAATGATGATAGTTTTCACATTGAATATGTCTACCCTCAAGGGCTACCTCTAAAAGAAATCCAAGATAATTTACTTCTTGCTGCAAATTATTTCCATGCTTGAAAGATCATATACCCTAAGCTTCCATGTGATTCAAAGCCTATTCAAAAGGATTATCCATCATTCTTCCAAACCATCCCCACACATATCCAAGCATCTACCTTGTCCTTAGAAGTGGCTCCATGTCAAGAAGATAATCCAAAGAGCAAAGAAACAAGTATCAATAAAGATCAAGATCAAGATGTTATCCAATCTCCTCCCATATTTGATGAAGGTCCCATATCCATAGAAGCTTTTGATGATCCCCTTGCACCCTTTCATGTCTTCCAAACTAATATCCTACTATTTCACAAACAAAGTGTCCTTCTAAGCTCTATACCTAGTCCAATTCCCAAGCAAGACCAAGATATCCCTTCCACCATTTCCAATGAACATATTGAAAATCAAAAGCAAAGAACCTTCTCTATACCTTCCAAAGATCCTTGTCAAAATCAAAATACCCCATCAAATGCTTGTCATGTTCCTCCATATTCACCTCAAGAAACCATCATTCCTCCAAATCCCTTGCATGAAAATAAATCCCTTCAAGATTCAGTTGGTCCTATCAAAGTTTCTTCTATGAAAGCTACTCATGATCCTATTGGTATAAAGATATTGATATCCCTTTCACACCTTATCTCCCTCCATTCAAACGCAACCATATTCCTTCACCATCCTCCAAATCCATTTTGGGTTCCTATGTCCCAAAGTTCAAGTCTTCATCCCTTCCATCCATATTGGGTCCATATATTCCTCCATCAACCATGCCTACCATCCCTAGTACACCATCCACTTACCTTACCATGTATCAAGATCAACGAAGGCACACATACTTGAAGAATGTCCAAACACCAATCCATATGAACCCTCCGTATTATTCCCCTTCACCCAAAATTCCCAAGTCTTTTGGAAGCAATTTGGATGTGCAACATAAAAATCAAAAATCCAAGATTTCACATGTGTATAAAAATCACCA
Source organism: Thuja plicata (assembly GCA_018584345.1). Taxonomy (NCBI): domain Eukaryota; kingdom Viridiplantae; phylum Streptophyta; class Pinopsida; order Cupressales; family Cupressaceae; genus Thuja; species Thuja plicata. Next base: position 1,963,629 of record MU224554.1, read on the forward strand.
TGTCCACTCTAATCGACATGTGAATGAAAAGAAAAAAGAAATATCCAAAAGGCCACAAAGGTCCACAAAGAAAAATGAAATATCCAAGAGGCTGCAAAGGTCCACCCAAAAAAAAGAAGAATCCAAGAAAGTGTGGGTTCGTAAATCCCTCATTGAAGAAATGCATTCAAAAGCACCAAAAAAGAAACATAAATCAAAGACTGTGGATTCCCAAGTCACATTTGAAATACTTACACACAAAAGAAAAATCAAAGTTGACATTCAAGCTTCCAAAGGCTTCCACTTCATCTCCTTCCAAACATTTTCCACTATCCAAGCCTACTTTGGGTTCCTACATCCCAAAATCGACTACCTCAAATACATCCTCACCTCCTTCATCTATTGTTCCTCCATATTTTCACCACCCTTCAAAGTGTGTGTCAAAGTTGATCTTGCCAACATTTCCATTCACTCCATATCTTCTTCTTATCCTCATATTCATTATCCAACACCTACTTTCCATCTTTCCATCCCTCTTATCCAATCTATGGCATAAAAGGTTCACCACCATCTACCCTTATCTTCCATATCTATCCTTTTTCATCACCTTATCAATATCTTTGAGCATCCTAGCCATATTCATGGTTTATTATAACATATCTTTCAGAAGAGCATTGTCCAAAGATCCAGATGTTGGAGAATTTTTGAAAAATAAAAAAAAAAGAAAGAACAAAATGATAAAAAAAAAAAGAGCAAAAGTGCCTTGGTGAAAACTTGGTAAAATAGGCACCATGGTAGCAAAAGTAAAGAGAAATCAATCCATCCTATGGTGAAAACCACTTCTTGTGGCGCCTTGGACAAGTACCATGATGAAAACCTAGCAAACAGGTGTCATGCATAATTCCTTACTCTTGCACTCTACACTTGGGGGAAAGTTTCATCCACGCTATCTTCCATATTATACCATTAATCTCACTTGCATCCATATTCTCTCTTTTACCTTTGGTATTGACAAGGTTACACATCCATGAGCATCAAGTATCTTGACACTGTTATCCTTTCTATCAGCTTATTTACTTGTTGCATCCATGCTACCCTATCATGATCTTTCTTCTCCCCAATCCACCTTCATTATTCCTAAGAAGTCTTTCCATAATCCCAAAATCATTCCCTCATATCCTCCTTCACCCTTTATCCTGATCATGCTATCTTATCCACATTTTACCCAAATTGATACATTAGTCTTGATCAGAAATGAAGGATGTAAAGTACAAAATTTGTTATCAAAAACCTCTTGATATGTCCACTCTTTTGGACCACTCACTTTAATGACATCAGGTCATTATCCTATATGCTATCTAGCACTGCATCATTGGCTTTCATTTCTTATCCAAAAACATGTTTTATATTGCTATATCATTTTTCCTTAGCTTGGGTAATCTTGAGGAGATAGTCCTACTGGTCACATTCGCATGCTTCATCCATCATAACCTTTCCATTTCTAATCCATTATTTTTCTAGTCCATCCTTCATGTGCTATACCTTGCTAGACATTGGGCGAAAACCAATGTGATCTTGTTTGAGAGATGGTAAAAATCTAAAAATTCAAAAAATCAAAAATCTCTAAAAAATCAAAAAATCAAAAATCTTTAAAAATCCAAAAACATTAAAAAATCCAAAAATACAAAAAATCTTGCTAAAAGTCTCTTTGAGCTGCATTGCCAAATCGTTGTCACAAACTAGGTTTCAGTTGCCCAAGATTTACACATGGTTCACTTATCACTTGGGGGCAAATCATTGGTTTTGGTACGAACGGATTCAAGAGTGCTACATCTTGGTCACATGACATAAGTAGATTTTCAGATTCAGAGAAGAGATATTTTGGAACCTTTGATGGATATCATCGTTCAACCCTAAATAGTTTGATCGCATAACATAATCCTTGACCTTCATTGACTTATTTTATCAGGATTAAAAATTGGCAAACCATAAATGATCAGCATGTTTAGAATTCTTTTTGAAAATCTTGATACATTTTACAAACACTTGGAAAATTTTGATGAGTTTTTCATTAACCTTTTTTGAGTCATGTTCTTTTTAGCTAATCAATGATGTTTCGATTATATTGGCAATGATAGAGACGTGATGTTTTCTTAAGCTTTTGAGTGACTATTTTGAGGAAGATCCTTTAACTTGTGTGAATTAGTCTAAGGGCATGGTCATCAAAGAACCATCGAGGAAATTCATATAAGAAGTAGGGTTAACCTTTTTTTTGTTTATGCAAAAGGATATCTTGGCTATTTAGATCTTCAATATCTTAATACCAGCATCCACTTGCAACATTGAATCTGATCAAACCGGTATTCATACTCCCATAGTTGGTCATTCAACTAGTGAGGGTTGTACTTGGTTTCATAGAAGGGGTTACCACATGAGAGAAAGACATATTCATATTCTTATGGTCACAATGGCACTAGTAAGGATTGTATCAACTCCTAGTTCCACAATGCTCAATGATGAAAATATATCTTTGTTTTCATTTCTTTCGCAAACCTCAAGGACAATTAGTTGCATTGCATTACATATTCATATAGATTAATTGCATTATAGCATGTTTATGGAATTTTCCTTAATCAAGGGGGTGGAAGTTAATCATGGTTACATCATCAAATTCCTAATCACTATCCTCAAATGTCTTATCCATCATATTGATCACATGCTACATCAAGGATATCATCAATCTACATCTACTCAACTAGGGGAAACCTCACCATCTGATGAACTTGGCGGAACCTAACTCTATTTATTCCCTATACCTATATCTACACCAAACTCATATCAAATGACCCTATCTATCAGCTTCCCACCATTAATCTTCCCATCAAATCCAATCCAATCAAATATCAATCATTCGAATCATCCAATTGATCATCTAACGTCAATAATTTTTTCCTATCATCCATTTTCTCATTTTGAGCTCATCAAATTTCATAACTCTAGATTGTGAGGAAGGAAATTCAATCCATTTGTTCATTTCTCTAGATCTTGAGAGCGAATTATTAGTTTATACAATCAATCCATTTGTTTGTCTCTCTAGATCTTGAGAGCAAATTATCAGTTTATCCAAACAATCTATTTGTTCGTCTCTCTAGATCTTGAGAGTGAATTATCGGTTTACCCAATCAATCCATCAACCTACCTATCTTATCTGATTGACATCAATACAACATCAACCAAGTGATTCTGACTAACATCAAGTGATATCTGAACATCATCAACTTATCTCAAACATCAACAACATTTTCTCAATCATAGCTATTATTATCATATTCTCTTCACACTAGGGCATTTGTTCGACATCTTTCAACATCATTGTTTATCAGAAATGCAATCATCTTAGATCTATTCTGTCAGCAGTATTCATCAAATTTTCACATCTATGATCAATATGCTTTCATTTCTGAGGGGGCATCACCATATCATCAAACTGGGATTCTGCAACAGATCTTATATCAAATCTGGATCATTAAAAATTCAAACTTTATCAGTGGGGCATCAAATCAATCTTCAAATTAGAGCATCAAATCAGGGTTGCAAATCAGAGTTTCAAATCAGGGTTTCGAATCAATTTTCATATCAAGGTTTCATATCAAGGTTTCATATCAGGTTTTTGTATCAGTCAATCAACTCATCAGTACCAAATCAATGATCAAGACATCAAGTTTTCTTTGAATCAATGCGCTTCGCACATCAATTCAAAGAGGGGCATTTGTAGACACCTAAAATTGACTAAGTGTATCTTAAGCATTCAAAATTGTAAATCTCAGCCAAATACCTCAAATCAAATCTCAATGCATTAAAATGGATCAAATCAAAAAGACATTTGTCAAGCAAAGTGGACAAAAATCATTGTAAATTAAAGAATTAAATAATCATGAAATCAAATAATTAAATTCAAGCCTAAAAGGGATTAATCAAAACTATGCAATTGATTTTTATCAATTAATTGTATAGTTTAAATCAAAAAGATCAAATCCAACCCATTCACCCTTACATAGCTAAATTAATTAAATAATTGAGTTATTTAATTCCTAATTTATTTGAGGACAACCAACCAACTTTCCCTCCATTTGAGAACACCTCAAAGCTTTTTACTCAACCAAAGCTTGATCATGATCAACTCACTGTACCCCCCTACCCTTGGGAAATTGCTATAAATACAAGCCATTTTATTTGTGTTTGGGATCCAAGAATTTCAAGAGCAAAGAATCCTTATTATAGGCATTTGGAGAGAACTTGAGAGCTTTTGATAATATTTCAACATTTGCATAGCATTTAGAATATCATGTTTAGAAGCATTTGTTGGTTTCATAGCATATCTTGGAGTATTGTGAGCTAGATTGGAGCATTGTTTATCATTTTCTTCTCGTTCTAGGATTTTTCTTGAGAGAGATTAAGACTGAGAGTTCTCTTAACAAAGCTTATATAGAGAACCATGAGATGTCAAGGGTTTTAAACTTCAATACTTAGATTAAATAACATTTTATTTCCATAGAGTTGTTGTTTCTAATCCTAATTTCATGAAGGTGTAATCACACACACACAATATAAACCAATTAAATTGTATTCAATTTTTTAATAAGAAAAAATCTTCAAGATCTCCCCCATCATGTGATCAAAATAAAGAACAATTAGTATTAAACAATGATTTTCAATTGAAAATATTTGTTCTTAAAATAACGGATCAATTTACTCTATCATAACAGATCAATTTACTCTATCAATAACTAAGCCTAAACATATTTACCCTAATGATAAAATTGACCTGGATATCGATGATCATATGAATGAATTACATTTATTCAACTGGAATCTATCAAATTCCTTCAATTATAGAGATGAATTAACGCATGATTCTTTCCTTATCAATATTTTTTATAAAAAGAAAATATCAGAAGTTGATAACACTGAACAACTAATATTTAATAAAATATTGAATAAATACAAGATTCAAGCTGAAGAGTATGCTGAAAAAGAATCTAAGAGATTGAAGAACATATTGGCTGACGAGTATGTTGAAAAAGAATCTAAGAGATTCGATTTATCGAAGAACGTATTGGCACCTCTTGTATCAAAATTTGATTTTAATGAATACTTTAAGGATTTCTTAAAAGATTTTGTATTGAATGATTTTCTTTTGTTCCAGAAGTATTATTTGAAATTACAAAGATATTATTTGGAATTATAGAAAGGATTGAATAAATACTATATTGAATTACAGAAATTATTGAATAAGAATAAATACTATTTGAAATTACAAAGATATTCTTTTTGATATTATTTTTTATTTCTCACAGTTATTTTTTATTTTTGGACACTTAGTTTTTTTTCTCTAAGTGTTGCATCAACGCCAAAGGGAGATATTGTTGGCTTGAGGTTGATGATGAGAATATGTTGTATGTTATCATTGATGGAAATAATACACTATTCTAGTGATGACTAATGATAATATGGTGATACTGAAGGTTTGATTACATATTTGGCTAAGTATAGTATAACAGTCACAGTTTACTAGTTTCAGTATATGGATCAGTACGGCCACATATGTTTGATTTTTGTTGTGCTAACCTAGGAGGATATTATTCGAGGTATTATGTACCTTTTTATATGATCATAGAAGTTTTTATTATTATCTGACAGAGTTATAGTTTTCTATGTATCATTTTATAGAGTACACAGAAGAACATGGACAATTGGTCGGTGGATCAATTAGGGATCTTAGTGGATGGATGATCTGATTAGTTTGATAGTTATTAATGATAGATCCAACATGTGTGATGATATCTATGTTTTTTTTAATTTAGGAACACATTTTTATGAAAGATCTGGCTAACGCTTCATAGGTTATCTATTTTGTTCTTGAGGCTGACAAAGTGTGAAAATATCTTTGATGTTAGTTATATAAGATCAAATTTTTTAGATGATTATCATCAGTGATGGTTGGATATGATTTATATATGTTATATGTGATTTATGGATCTATGAGAAAAGTTTTGACTATTAGCTGAGCAAACTTATTTGGCACTTACATGGAACTACACTGTCATTGTTGATACTACTTCACAGTTCATTTTTTATTGGATTGTTATCCATTTATTTTGTATGAAAATGAGCCTTTGAAGCATGTATACATTTTTTATTTAATCTAAGTAGTGAGATCTACTTACACCCCTAACAGGGTATCTTGTTTTTTGTAGAAGTAATACTTGTGGGTTCCATCCCCACCATGGTTTTTCCCTTAACCAAGTTTCCACACAAAAACTTCATGTTGTTATGATGTTGTGGATACTTTGCTTTTGTTTTAGTTGTTTATTATTGGTTTATTTCAGTTTATGGTTATAAAATCAAGTTATAAAGTTATTAAAACCTAGAAAACCGATTCACCCCCCCCCCCTCTTTGTGTTTCTCAATCCTAATAGTATCAGGGCCTCATCACCCCTCTTCCATCCATAGCCACTAGATTACTCCTCATGGGCCCTACTATTCTATGGTAGTGTACCAGTTTGGAACACAACCTAAGTAGTGAGCCAGATTCTATATGTAACATGCCAACAATAATATACCTCTTGGGGGGCACTATCATCAAAAAAATGATACAACTTATCATTAAAATTGTTTTTATTCTTGAGTTCAAATGTACGCTATCCCACAAAATTCAAGGGATTGACTGGCTTAATGACATATTTAAAAATAATTATACATTTGAAAATCAATAATGAAAAGAACATGTGAAAGGAATGGAAATTCATCATTTCCTAGAAGTTGGAATGATGAATCCGTTTGTTGATGGTTGCATCTCTAGTCATTTTTCCTCACTACTCCAAATATGCCCACAAGAGATGATAAGTTATTGTTAGAGCTTAGGAAGTTAATTCATTTCATATGCATCATCAACAAACATATAATTCTCTTACACGTGGCATCAAGTCAGTTATCATCATCATAGATATCAGAGGAAAAATAGAGATCAAAAGAGGAAAAAGGATATCATAAAATGTAACAACAAAATCCTTTTCAAATCAATGCCAATAAAAATGATTAGTGATGTTATAAAGAGGATAGTGGTTCTGCATTAAATGTTGACCAGTTAAAGATAATGATAGAGGAAAATAATGCAATAAGAAAGGATAATGACATCACAGACAAGAGCCAATAAGATGGAGGGAGTTCATATTATAGAACATAATGTTCCAAGAAAACTCATAGGAAAGCAATTTTTAGAGATCGAGGTCATAGGTGTCATTATAAAAAAATACATATACATGATAACATATATCAAAAACCAAGAATATGATCCAGTAGAGGAAATATACAATAAAATATGGAATGAATGCTCACAAGAAGAGAACTCGGAATAAGTCAATGAAATCAAAGATTGCATCAAAGGTATCACAAATTTAGATAGACAGTTTTGCATTGCTGCCACCATTGAAGGTATATCTAGCCCAATTATGTCAAAGATTAAAAAGAAAAGAGGAAGAAAGTCAATAAATGAGCTCCGAAACAAAGATGGAAATGCAAATAATTAAACTAAGTTAACAAATATGATATATGTAGGGAAGGGGAAGTTCCTTCCTACAACGCCATCAAAAATCATAACATGGAATGTTAGGGACCTCAACACCCCTAACAAACAAAGGATATTAAAAAGAAACTTAAAAAATTTTGAATCTGAAATAATAATGATATAAGAAACAAAACTTAACAAAGAAGAAAGTAAAAAATTTAGTCTAAAATTAGGAATATGGAAATCAGAGTTAGTACCCTCGGAAGGGGCGTCCGGAGGTCTTGCGATATTATGGGATCCTAGGAAAGTGGTGTTTGAGATATTAGAACATACCAAAAAATGGATATACGGAATAGTCAAAAGTGTTAAAAGCCCCCTTAAATTTAATATCTTTAACATCTATGGACCAACCCCTAACAACAAAAAGTGAGCATTATGGAATAGTCTGGAAACCCAATTGGAAATCCATCAAAATGATTTCAATATTCTTGGTGGGGATTTCAACGCCATCTTGGATTGTAGAGAAAAATATGGGGGATCCCAATTTATCTCTCAATCTCAGAAAGATTTTAGCCAATGGTTTATTAATAATAATCTTATAGATATTAAAACTTCAAATGGGCTCTTCACATGGAACAATCACAGAACAGGTTTTTTTCAAATCACAGAAAGGCTGGATAGATTCCTTTTCCAAGGAGATATAGGATCATTGAACCATTCTCTGAATGCGGAAATATAAACCAATTTAGGCTTGGATCACCTCTTAGTTAAATTAAATATAGTAGAGGATGTCAAACCCTCGAAAAGTCCCTTCAAATTTGAAAACATGTGGTTTCAAGACAACGAATTCTCGCTTCTATTAGAACAATGGTGGAAACAACCCAAATTCTTAGGATCTAAAATGTTTTGCCTTGTATCCAAATTAAAATATATCAAAAATAAAATTTTAGATTGGAACAATGAGAAATTCAATAATATCTTTGAAAAAAAAATTAAAATAGAAAAGGATATCGATGACCTAAATAGAGAAATTATACAAATAGGGATGAACAAAAATAGCTACAATAAAGAAAAGGAGCTCCTAAAAAAATACGAAGATATATTATACAAGGAGGAAATCTACTGGAAACAAAAATCAAGAGAAACATGGCTTAGCGAAGGAGACAATAACACCAAATTCTTTCATAACAGTGTAAAAAATAGAAAAATATTAATAGGATTATTAAGATCAAAGATACAACTGGTAATATAACAGGCAACCCTGAACAAATTTTAGTAGAACTTGTTCAGTACTTCAAGGAATTACTGAATAACTACGAATATGCAGAACTAAAACCCCAACAAGAATTACTAACTTCCATCCCTAAAGTATTAACAGAGCGGGACAATAAACTACTAAATAGAAAATTCTCCAAGGAAGAAGTCAAAAATGCCTTATTCCAACTCCACCCAGACAAATCTCTGGGTCCGGATGGATTCCAAGTAGGTTTTTTTCAAAAATGCTGGCATTTCCTAGGGGATGAGATCTGGGAAGCGGTAGAGGCTACCAGAAATTTAGGAAATTTGTTAATAGAAATAAATAATACATTTTTTACTCTCATCCTAAAAAAAGATGTCTCGGAAGATCCCTGAGATTTTTTACCAATTGCCTTATGTAATATAATTTACAAATTCTTGTCCAAAACTCTGGCCAAAAGATTAAAATTACTCCTCCCCAAACTCATCTCAAAAGAACAATTGGGCTTTGTACTAAAAAGATCGATCCTGGATGGTATAGTTATAGTTCAAGAAATAATCCACCCAGCTCAATGTAACAAGGATCCGTGTATGCTGATCAAACTTGACATCCAAAAATCATATGATAAAGTAGACTAGAGATTTTTATGCAAATGTATGGAGGATTTCGGTTTCTCCAAACAATGGATTTATCTAACCTTTAATTGTATATCTACTCCTAATATTTCTCTCCTTATCAATGGTATGCCGAAAGGTTTTTTTGACATATCCAGAGGAATTAGGTAGGGTGATCCATTATCACCCTTTCTATTTTTCCTAATGACAGAGGCTCTAGGAAGAACCATCACCATGGCCCACCAGGATGGGAGGATCACTGGAGTAAAAGTAACTGAAAATGTCTCCAATATCACACACCAACAGTTTGGTGATGATACTATTCTCCCTAGAGCTAGCACTAAGAAGGAAGCCAAAGATTTCAAAGACATACTAGCAATTTATATGAAGGCTTCAGGACAAAGAGTCAATCCCTCCAAATTTTATCTTTTCTTCCTTAACACTCCCTTAGCAAAAGCTAGACAAATTTGCAACATCCTAGGCTACAACATAGGGATCTTCCCTTTTAAATACCTAGGCATTCCCATAGATAAAGGAACACACAATTCCAAATTATGGGAATTAGTCATTAAAAAAATTTAGAATAAAAAGGAAAACTGGAAAGGTAAATGGCTAACTAAGGCTGGAAGAACAACTATAATCAAATCTGTGCTCTCAGCAATACCTTCGTATCAGATGTCTATCCTTCCCTTACCATGCAACATTAAAACCACCCTAGATAAACATCTGAGAAACTTCTATTGGCAAGGAACCTTGGAAGAGAAAAAGCTCCCTCTAATTAAATGGGAAAATATTTGTAAGCCCACCTCTATGGGAGGCCTAGGCATTAAAAATCTATAGTGGCAAAACAAGGCTTTGGGTGCCAAATTAGTATGGAGACTATTACAGGAACGCACTAGAAAATGGGCATCTATTATTCTAAATAAATGTATCATGAATGCAGAACCTATCAATATATTAAGAGCTAGAAGGCATGTAAAGGGATCTCGAACATGGAATTTTATTATAGACAATAAAGATATCATTAACAATGCATTGACATGGGACATTGGTAAAGGTGAAGATTCTCTCTTCTGGGAAGACTCATGGGATGGACATGTCCCTATTAATAAGTTGGGAATACCCTTAGATACAAAGGACACCCTATGTACACTCTAGGGCAATAAGGTCAAAGACTATATCTCTGACAATGGCACCAATTGGAAAAACCTAGAGGAAACCCATCTAGATGCCCAAGAAAAACGAAAATTATATAACATTCTCAAAGAGAGACCCATCACACTCAAAAATAGGAAAGATAAACTAATTTGGACTTGTTCAAACAATGGAATTTACAATGTCAAAAATGGATATCAAAGATTAGTCAAAGAGAAAAATCTACAAGTTCTGGATATCCCCTTGAATTTATGTTGGAACAAAGTTTGTCTCCCAAAAGCAGGTATGTTTCTTTGGGCAGCACTGCAAAAATGAATACTGACCACAGATAGATTTAAGAAACTTGGCTTTGAGGGACCTTCAATATGCCCATTATGCGAACACCAAGAAGAGATAACGGACCATCTCTTATTAAACTGTTCATATGCCCAAGAATGCTGGAACTGGCTAAGAGGTTGTCTAGGATGGAACACAGTTATGCATAAGGATATTGTTGACTTTCTTAAAACCTAGCCCACACTTTATAAAGGTAGTCTATATAAAGATATATGGACCATTTCCCCATCAATAGTGGTATGGGAACTATGGAAGGAGTGCAACAGAAGAGTATTTGACAATCAGAAGTTGGAAATTAGATCCCTAACCAACAAAATTGAAATTAGTATAACAAAAATCATCAATAATAGACTCCGCAATCTGATTTTTCAAGAGAACTTATTTTCAAATTGGGACAATAAAACAAGATTGAAGTGGAAAACCCTAGCTATACCCCCCCTATATGGAAAAGGAGGCCATTCAAACAAAAAATACAGAAAAGAATGCAAATGGCAACAACCTCCTAATGATTGGTGCAAGTTAAACTTTGATGGAGCTTCCAGAGGAAACCCTGGTGCAGCTGAAATTGGATGCATAATACAAGATTGGAATGGAGTCACCCTAGCCAAGCTTGCCAAAAATATACCACCCTCAACAAACAATAGGCAAAATGTATGACAGTGTTAGAAGGAATTGAATTATGTAAGAAATTAGGCATAAGAAGACTAGAGATAGAAGGGGATTCTCAATTAATCATTAATACCATCCGAACCAAATCCACACCCAATTGGAAGATCAATGCGAAATTGGAATAAATCCTAGAAAATTTGAAAGAGATCCCCCTCCACATCTGCAAACATATTTACAGAGAAGGGAACCAAGAAGCTGATGTCCTAGCCAATAAAGGTGTCGATGGGGATAACATTTTGGAAATATATAAAGGTACTTCCTCTTAAATATACTAAAAAATAAAGAGACATTCAACCTTTATTTGCTAAACATAAAACTTACTCATAAAAATAACCTTAAGCTTGTATCAGCTAGGGTGTTAAGCAATTTTTAGAAATGCCCTCAACCCTCCACAAGATCTATACAAACCAGAAAAGTTAGGCCCTATATCGATCCTTTCCAAATCTCCATCCTAACACCCTCTAAACTTAGACTGCTCACAGTTTTCTCCATCAGATTAGTCATATAATTATACTCCCCCTGCCCCATGTATATCCTTGGTCAATTCCCTCCCTCTACCCCTTAGTGTCTCCATTCTTTAGATTCTTCTTTAAGCCCTCACCCTAAGCCTTCTATCCCTCCCCCCAAGGCTTTAACTATCTTTGTCTTCTGAAGTTTCTTTTCCCTCCTAAGCCTTTTTTAGGGGTAGCAATCAGCCCCTATTCCAGCTTTGATCCTTATTCTTTCCTCATTTCATCTTCCCTTCCCTATTGCCCCTCTACTTATCGTTAATTTTGAATATGTTTCTTTTACCACCGGTTAGGAGTCTCCAAAGCTACCTTCTTGTTTTTATGCTCAAGATATAGACATCCTTAGCTAGTACTCTTCTTGACTAGTTCTAAGCTTTGGGCTGAGTCATTTCAGTAGGTATAATCCCTAGCCTCTCTCCTCCTGGCATCCTATTATTCTTATCTCAACCAGAGCCTATAGAATTATCTTTGTTGTCTTTGTACAAGCTGATTTCCCTTCTATCCTCCTTACTTGGCTTAGGTTCATTATCTCTCTTTATCTTAGCCTATGTACTCTGCATATCTTTTCAAACCTTTTAAAATCTGAGGTTGAACACCTACAGGAAAGATAGTATTGATAGCAATTAATCTTTAATTTTCATATTTCTATTCGAGTTGTGAAGTGGGTAATGTAGTTTTGGGTTTAATGGTCTTATTGTATCATGATAATATTGACAACTCCTTTTATCCAGACTCCTAATTGCTTACAAAGTTGAGTCATATTTACCCTTTGAGGAGAAATACTCATCTTGTTGTAGGGACAAAAATATATGTATATATATAATTATATACATATTTATCTATATGCATAAGTAGATACCTAGAAAATTATATGATCAACATATATATTCATAGGTAAGGACCTTTATGCATATACATAACTATGTAAATAAGCATATATACACACATAATTGGAACTTTGCTCCTTTCAGATAAAGAAGTCTTGCCATTGCTTTTTAAATTGTTAGTAGCATTATGCAATATTATTAAAGAAATTAGGAATATTTAAAGATATCTTTGTAGATAGACAGACAACAATATGGGATGATATCAGCTCAGGGATAAGAGCGCATAACATCAAGGGCTATGCAGGAGCAGCAAGGAAGGGAAACATGCAATCATATTCATGTAAAAAAAATGGAAAAAGAATGGAATTATTTAAGAAGATATCTTATGTTGAATTATTGTAAAGTAAACTAAAAGTAGGGGGAATGCCCCCATAGATTCTTTTTGTATCAGTATCTAGACTTCGGTCCCAGGCAAGGTTGGAGGTTTTCTCAACCCCGCTCTTTCCTACCAGAGCAGGGGTATTGTACTCTATTATTTTATGAATAAAATTATTGGCTTCGTCCTTTTATCGACCAAAAAAAAAGCATATATCATTGTCAAGGTGTAGCTACAACAGCTAATCTACCATTGTGTAAACATCCACTAGCAACAAAAGGAGTATCACTATTCATAAATATTAATATAGTCCAAGAAGAACAAAAAAGAAATCATTCAGATCATATCAAATGTAGTCCTTACTAACACATGTAAGGGGTCCGAAGGAACAATCATCGTCATGATAGGAAGGAAATAATTTGCTAAGAACATCAAGGAGAGGTGCTAGTACATGCATCTCAATGCATTATATCATGAAGCAATGGTTTAGAACACCAAAAAACAACATGTTGTTATGATGATAAGAACAATGACATGTAATGAATAGTCTAAAGATGTCTTTGAGAATTGGAAAAATAGTGTGGAATTAACAATGCACATGCCATGAAAATAGTTCAAGAAAAAAATCAAGTAGCCTTATATTTGATTGGAGCACCAAATCTATAGTAAAAGAAACATTTATTACCACAAAATAAAAATGAAGAGTATGGAGGCCTTGACATACAAGATATTCCAAACCCTCAAGTTCCTATAGATAGTAGTGAAAATTACAGAGTAATAGAGGTATTCAAAGGAACAATAACAGTTAATTTTGAGCATGAAACAAACCCAGAGAAAAGGGGTTTCGAGAAAAGAAAATTGTTATCAACAGAGATATTGGAAACCCTTGAGAGAAACAAAGGGAAATACACAAAAGTTTCAAAAGAACCCTCAAATGGTCATGTGTTAATGAGAAGGGTGGGAAGAACCATAAAAATCAAAGTTGTGACCTGCGAAATGAGATCTCAAGTCAAGCATTAAAGAAACTTAGAGATGTACAAAATGGTAGTAAAAAAAGCATATAATCCAAGGCACACCATGGATAGTAATGTTTTAGATTTCCTCATTAAAGTAAAGCATCAAGTTAAAAATATATAAAGACAAACATGTTTCAATTTTGTATTAATATAGAGCTTAAAATCGAGCATTTGGAAGCATAGATATGGATTTTGAAGAATAATAATGGAGCTTATTTAAAATGAATATCTATTAAGTAATGGTTTTTGTATTACTTGGTAGATATTATTAAAAATATAATATTCCCTTTTCTATGTTTGCATTAAAAATGTAATTAATATTTATTAGGTGGTGGTGCATTATAAACCACCTAGTAAATATTAACTCAAAATGAAAATTTTAGAACATGTGCTAATCGAGTCGAGAGAGACAATACTAGAGAATTTATGATAAATTCCAAGTCATAGGGATAAGTGATGAACCATAACTGATTGAATGTTTGAAGATGTTAAGTTGATCACCGAAATACAGAAAGATAATGCAAGACATTAAATCAGTTAATGAATTGTATTGTCATTGATGTCAACTTGATATAATCTGATCGGTTACATACAAAGTGTTAAAGAATTCAGAGAATCAGAGAGATAAAGATATTCTTTCAGTAATGCATAAAAGATCAGCATTCACTAAGTGACTACAAACACTAACGGACAGTGCACCCTAATGGACAGAGAAACCCGAAAGCAAAGTTACAGTGATGCTCGAGAAAGAAACCTGCCAATCATTATCGACAAGAAGAATCACAAGCATTACTGATGAGCATAACTTCAAAGTGACGCCCAACAGACAGACAACCCTGATGGATAGACAACCTTGATGGAGATTCCCAAGGAAAACTTAAGTGTTTACCGACGCTAACAAGAGTTAAAATACCGAAAGGAACTAAAGTTCAGAAATGAAAAAAGACTTAGCTGGCAAGAGCTAAAGATAGGGTTAACTGGTTGTTAACATTGTTTTCATCGACAAGATAAAGCTAGAGATAAGTGAAATATTTAAATTTGTTTTATTACAGTTGGAAAGAAGACATCTATGAGATAAAATAGGAGTAAAGCTTTAAACAAATATTGGATAAGATTGCGGATCATGCCAGGAACAAGAAAGTCAAGAACAAAGAAATAGTGATATCATGTCTATAAAGAGACAATCTAATTCATTATGAATTAGGGGAGTGAATAGAAAAGAAGGATGTTGAAGAGAAATTGATGAAGAAAAACTTCATACAGTCTTCATCAATCAATCTAAGGAAAGAGCTAAAGATTTCTATAGACACCAAGAAACAGAGAAGCACAACATCACTGAGAAGAAAGAAGTGGAGAAAAGGTATTGAAAAGACACGTTGATCAAAAAGGTATTATGAGCTTATAATAGATCTAAAAATCTACAAGTCTATAGATGTATATGTGAACAGATCATTTAATATTTCAGTTTAACCATTGATTCTGAAAGTCTCTTAAATGAGCAGGACTTAAAAATCCTTTCTATATTGAGATACATCCCAAGGAGTATCAAAAAATTTGATCATGAAGATAGCATGAGATACCAGATACCATTTGACAAACTACAAAGGGTTTGGTATTAAAAGGTAGCATAAAGATACCCAATATCAAGTGACAAAATATTCTATTTAAATCCTCTAACAAGGCCACACCTAACAGTGCGTTTGTAACCTTTAACGGGGTTAGCTCTTCACGGAGCTCACTTGAGAAGACTGAAATTTTTGGGTTACCAATCCCAAGTGGTTTTTCCCTTAACAGGGTTTCCATGTTAAAATCCATGTGTCAATGTGTTTATGAGTCATTACTTTAGTGTTTTGCATTTCACATAACTAATCTGGATTGATCGGTATACACTAAGCAATTTACTATTTTTTGGTAAATGAAAGACTGCTAATTGGTAAACAGTAAGAATAAGGTTTAACAGTGAACTATGAGAAGTAGTTATTTGTTAAGATTATTTGAAGGCATTCATCTTGTAGGACTAAAGATAACTAGAGGCTTAATATTGTGGTACTAAGTTTTTGGGTTGATTTATTGGAATATTTTTGAGGCCATTGATTCATTCCCCCATCTTAGTTATTCTAACAATTTGTATCAAAGCTTGTGTGCTTAGAAAGGGAGTTTAATAGCTCAAACAAAAGATCACAAGATGAACAAATGATATGTGCCCAAGTTGAACAAAGACAACTTTGCATCATGGAAAAGCAGAATAATACTCCACCTATCAAGTATTGGTAATGATGTTACTCAACACCTAGATAATGAATATGTTTCTCCTACAGGACCTCACACACTTGAGAAATTGAGAGAAAAGCATGAGCATAATTGCATGATGATAGAGTTTGGTTTCTCACTCTCTGATACTGAGTTTATGTCAAAATATGAACCTCTACAAAGCAAATGTGGGATAAATTAAAGCTGGTACATGGAGGACATGCTAATGTACTAAGAGCTAAGGCAGAAAGCCTAAGAGGGAGGTTTGATGACATAAGAATGAAAGAAGGAGAAAATATCACTCAGTATAACTGCAGAATTAAAGAGGTAGTCAATGCTATCCGAGGAGTTGGAGGTGTACTTGAAGAAGAGACAGTGGTAAGTAAAATTATAAGAACCTTACTACATGTATATGCTATTAGAGTATCTTCTATACAAGAAATGAGAGCAGTTGCAAACAATAATGTTACTCTAGATAGTCTAATTAGTAGACTGATTTCATTTGAGATGAATAACTTTGATAATAGTGTCTTACCATCTATAGAGTCTGCATTTAAATCTTCTTTGAAAATAAGCAAGTCAAGTCATAAACACACTATGAGGAATGATAGTGAAAGTGATAGTGATGACCAAGGAATTGATGAGATTGAAGCACTAATGGCAAGAAGATTGCAAAGAGGAAAAGGTAGATACAAAGGTAAATTACCACTTGTATGTTTTAATTGTAAAGAGGTTGGAAACTTTGCTGCAAGATGTCCTAATAGAAGAAAAGATGACAGAAGTAATGATAGAACATATGAAAAGAAGTTTGACCGAGGTGATAACAAAGATTACTGAAGCAACTGACAATCTGATAGAAGAGATACCCGAGACTACAAGGACAAATGGAAGAAATCTTGTTACTTGGCTGAGAAAAGAGCTAGAGACACTGACACCAAATCTGATGATGACATTGAGATGGTATTTGTAGCCATGGAGAATGATTCAGATGAAGAAGAAGAAAGGTATGTAGAGACTGCACTCATATCTAAGGTTAGTAAGAATGATGTCTAGATTGTAGATAGTGATTGCACTCACCACATGACCAGTGATAAACAAAAGTTTGAAACTTTTGAATACTATAATGGTGGATCAGTAAGAATGGGTAATGACACACCTTGTCCAGTTGAAGGTAAAGGAAACATAATGTTGAACAACCTGATCAAATGTGAAATTTCTTACTGGGTAAAATGACTCAATTACAATCTATTGAGTGTTTCACAACTAAATAACATAGGTCACCGAGTAGCATTTAAGAATAAAAAGGCAAAGATGTTTAATGAACCAGGAAGGTTGGTCAGAACTGGTGAGTAGACAAAAGGTAACCTTTTCTATCTTGATGACATTAACACCACTTCTTTAAAGGCTAGATACAAAGACATATGGTTGTGGCATAAGATATTATGTCATGTAAATTTTGATAACATGATAAAGATAAGCAATAAAAGAAGATAAGAGTTTTACCGAGCATGTCAAAGCCCGAGCATATCATATGCAAAAATTGTCAAAAAGGTAAGATAAAAAAAGTATAGTCTCAAGAGTAAAGCCCATACATATAATGCTATTCTAGAATTAGTCCATTGTGATCTATGTGGACCCATGAGGACAAAGAGTTACTATGGTGATAGGTATTTCATTCTCTTTGTAGATGATTATTCTAGAATGATGACAGTTATGTTCTTAAAAGATAAATCAGAAGCATTCAATATGTTTAAATGGTATAAGGCTATGGTAAAAAATCAAAGTGGTAAGGAATTTAAATGCCTAAGATTAGATAGAGGAGGAGAATTTTTTTCTGATGAATTCACTAACTTCTGTAATGAGCATGGAATTAAGAGACAGGTTTCTGCACCAAGAACACCACAACAAAATGGGATTGCTAAGAGGAGAAATAGATCCATTGTTGATTGCTCAAGAACACTGATGATAGAGAAAATAATCACTCAAACTTTCTGGAGGGAAGGTGTCAGTACTTCTATCTACACATTGAATAGGGTACAATTGAAGAAGGACACAAAGAAGACACCCTATGAGATTTGGTATGGTTACACACCCAATGTAAGTTACTTCAGAATTTTTGGTAGTCAATGTTATATTGTGAAAGATGATAGAAATGGAAATCTTGACTCCAAAAGTGATGAAGGTATCTTTCTAGGGTATTCCACCAAAATCAAGGCTTATAAATTTCTTAGCAAGTCCTCTAACAAGATCATTGAAAGTGCAAATGTAAGAATAGATGAATTTGCATAAAAGAATGATAAGGAAAGCAGAAAAGAACTAGAAGACTACAATAGGTTTGTTTACACTGAAGAACCTGACACTCTACCCGAGCAACAGTGCATCGCTCCCAAGAACCATAACATTGCACCTGAGCATCAGGCTATAATTACTAAAAATTAGGAAAATCCTCAAGATGATGTTCTGAGCGATGGAGATCAGAATGAAGGTCAAGATGATGATCAAAATGATGGACAAAGAGTTGAACCAAAACTTCCCAAGTATGTCAGAAGACATCATCCACAGAATTAGATAATAGGAGACAAGAAGGCTAGAATGAGAAAAAGAAGTAAGTCACTGAACACTAGATGTTTACTTTGTGATTTTGAGCCTAAATCTGTTAATACTACACTTGAAAATGAAGAATGGGTAAGTGTTATGAATGAAGAGATAGAAAAAATTGAGAAGAACAAGACATGGACACTAGTACCAAGACCAAATGACAAGAATGTCATCGGTACCAAATGGATATTCAGAAACAAGCTGAATGAGAATGGAGAAGTCACAAGGAATAAAGCAAGATTAGTATGCAAGGGGTATGCACAAGAAGAAGGCATTGATTATGGTGAAACCTTTGCACCCGTTGCTAGACTAGAAGGAGTAAGAATCTTACTTTAATATGTTGCATTCAAAGGATTCAAGGTATACTAGATGGATGTCAAATTTGCATTCCTAAATGGAATACTGGAAGAAGAAGTATACATTGAACAACCATACGGGTTTGTTGATCCAGACAAGTGGAACATGGTATGCAGACCACATAAAGCCTTGTATGGATTAAAACAAGCACCTAGAGCCTGGTATGATAGACTTCACTCCTATCTCATAAGCATTGAATTTTTAAGAACTAGTGAAAATAACAATCTGTACTTAAAAGAAGATACCGATGGTAATATTCTAATTGCTGAAATATTTTTTTATGATATCATATTTGGGGGAAATGAAATGTTATGTAAATCCTTTGCTAATGAAATGAGCAAACAGTTTGAAATTTCTATTTTTGGGGAGATCAAATTATTTCTTGGTCTATAGATTCTTCAACAAGATGCAGGCATATATATCACTCAGTCCAAATACATCAAGGAAGTGTTGAAGATATTCAATATGGAAGATTCAGATCCAGTTAGAACACCTATGACAACTAGATGTAATCTGACAAAAGAAGACATATCAAATGAGGTAAATCAGACCTTGTATAGATCAATGATTGGCAAACTAATGTATGTTGTTCACACTAGACCAGATATAGAACATGCAGATGGAATAGTTGCAAGATTCTTTGCTAATCCCAAAGAATCACACATGACTATTGTCAAGAGAATTCTAAGATATCTAAAGAACATCGATGACTATGTTTTATGGTATAAAAGAGAAGGAAAATTTGAGCTTCAAGTCTATACATATGTTGATTGGGCTGGAAACTTAGATGACCGAAAGAGAACAACTAGAGGAGCATTCTTCATGGGTGACAGACTTGTCACATGGATTAGCAAGAAGCAATGATGCATCTCAGAGTCTACTGCAGAAATAGAATATGTGGTTGCTACTAAAAACTGCTCAAATATTGCATGGATCAAACAATTACTGTAAGGTATGAATATGAATATTCTTGAACCAGTGATTATCTACTATGATAATACCAGTGCAATTAACATCTCTAAGAATCCAGTCATGCATGCTAAGACTAAGAATATTGCTATCAAATATCACTACTTAAGAGAACAAGTGAAAACAAAAGAAGTGATACTAGAATCTGTTCAGTCAAAGGAACAATTAGCTGATATATTCATAAAGCCATTACCAAAAGATACATTTGAGTACCTAAGACACAGACTAGGGGTCCAACCCTTGTCTATCGATCAATAAGCTGACTAGGGAATTCCATCAGCCTATACACAATTTATAAGATCATTCATTTTGATGCAAGTAAGGAAATGGACTGCAAAGATACATCTGTACACATCAAGGTACAAATCTACACCGAACACCAGAGACAATTTTGGCTAATATAGAGTTGTATTACTGATGGATAGGGAAATTTAAGGAGTATATTATAAAAAGGTGAAAGGATATAACTTTGGCATAATCAAAGTCTATTTTGGCATTGTTGTCAAAGGGAGAGATTATTCATTATCCATGGAGAGAAGTTACTAAGAATTCAAAGGGAGAGTTAATCATTATCCAAAGGGAGAGATTACATATGAAATATCCATCAAAGGGAGAGAAGTAACATGAGGGACGGAATACATACTAAAGGAGAGATTGTTGTCAAAATAAAAAGAGATGATCAAGGGGAGGAACAGTCAAGGGAGAGAATATATCAGAAACAAAAATAGAAGCTGATACATCTATCCAATAAAGGATTGAAGATTGAAGAAGGCAATTTGCAAGAAACAATCTAAGCTATATGAGCTTACCGAGAGCCAAAAATTTGTATTGGGTATAGAACAAAAGATATGGGAGACATTGATGAAATACACTTCATATATTTCATATTGTATTAGAAATAATATAGTGTGATAATGTAGTGTGTTGCCATCAATGCCAAAGGGAGAGATTGATGAACCATAACTGATTGAATGTTTGAATGTTTGAAGATGTTAAATTGATCATCGAAATAAAGAAAGATAATGCAAGACATTAAATCAGTTAATGGATTGTATTTTCATTGATGTCAAATTGATATAATATGATCAGTTATATAAAAAGTGTCAAAGACTTTAGAGAATCAAAGAGATAAATATTTTTCTTTCAGTAATGCATAAAAGATCAGCATTCACTAAGTGACTACAAAAACCAACAGGCAGAGCACCCCGACAGACAGAGAAACCTGAAAGTAAAGTCACAGTGATGCCCAAGCAAGAAACCTGACAAGAATTACTGATGAGAAGAATCACAAGCATTACCAATGAGCATAACTTCACAGTGATGCCTGACAAACAGACAACCCCAATGGAGATGCCCGAGGAGAACTGAAGTGTTGACTGAAGCTAACAAGAGTTAAAACACTGAAAGGAACTGAAGTTTAGAAATGACAAAAGACTTAGCTGGCAAGAGCTAAAGATAGAGTTAACTAGTTGTTAACATTTTTTTCATCGACAAGATAAATCTAGAGATAAGTGAAAGATTTAAAGCTATTTTATTACAGTTGGCAAGAAGATATCTATGAGATAAAATAGGAGTAAATATTTAAAGCAAGATTGGCTAAGATTGCAGATCACACCAAGAACAAGAAAGTCAAGAACAAAGAAATGGTGATATCATGTCTATAAAGAGACAATATAATTCATTATGAATTAGGGTAGTGAATAGAAAAGAAGGATGCTGAATAGAAACAGATGAAGAATAACTTGGTACAGTCCTAATCAATCAAGTTGAGGAAAGAGCTAAAGATTTATGCGAACACCGAGCAACAGAGAAGCACAACATCACTAAGAAGAAAGAAGTGGAGCAAATTTATTGAAAAGGAACATTGATCAGAAAGGTATTATGAACTTACAATAGATGTGAAAATCTACAAGTCTATAGTTGTATATGCGAATAGATCATTTACTGTTTCAGTTTAACCATTGATTCTGAAAGTCTCTTAACTGAGAAGGACTTAACAATCCTTTCTATATTGAGATACATCCCAAAGAGTATCAAAAATTTTGATCATGAAGATAGCATGAGATGCCAGATACCATTTGACAAAATATAGAGGGTTTGGTCATAGAAGGTAGCATAGAGATGCCCGATATCAAGTGACAAACTATTCTATTTAAATCCTCCAACAAGGTCACACCTAATAGTGTGTTTGTAACCTTTAACAAGGTTGGCTCTTCACCAAGCTCACTTCAAAAGAGTGAAAATTTTGGGTTACCGGTCACAATTGGTTTTTCCCTTGACAGGGTTTCCATGTTAAAATCCATGTTTCAATGTGTTTATGAGTCATTAAATTAGTGTTTTGCATTTCACATAACTAATCTGGATTGATCGGTATACGTTAAGCAATTTACTATTTTTCAGTAAATGAAAGACTGCTAATCGGTAAATAGTAAGAAGGTTTAACAGTTAACTCCAAGCAGTAGTTATTTGTTAAGATTATTTGAAGGCATTCATCTTGTAGGAATGAAGATAACTAGAGGCTTAATATTGTGGTACTAAGTTTTTGGGTTGATTTATTGGAATATTTTTTAGGCCACTGATTCACCCGCCCCCCTCCCCCTCTCAGTTATTCTAACAATAAGATTGAAAATGTACTAGGGTACATATATTCAAGAGTTGTTTTGATAAGACTGGAGGCCTTTTAATGCATCTTTGAGGGCATTAATGATGAAAGATTATAAGGATTGAGCATTTCATCATTTTTATGCCTTTTTGGAGTTATTGAAGAGGCTCAAAATTTGGCCTTTTGGTTGAATTCGACCATGGACTTTAATTTTCCTATTTATGATGCAACTACTTTTTGAAGAAGATAAGTATTAGAGAAAGCTTCAGTATTGAGAGAGTTCTCTATATTCACTTGGTTTTGATTGTAATTTTCTAAGTTCTTTGGAAAAAGTGGAGAGTTTTTGTAACTCATTTTCAAAGTAACATGACATTGTAACAAATTTTTAGCAGTAATAAGAAGTTTGTACCTTCCCATTATTCTAGTATTGTGTGCTTAGTGTTGATGCAATTTCTTATGATATCCTTTTTCCTTGTAATTGTATTTCATCTTGGTGACTTTATGAAGGAATGCATACATTTTTGTAGGTTGTTATCTGTGCTAGTTATTGTTGGAATATTTGCAAACATGGAAGATGATTGTATTGGCATTGATGTCAACATAACAGAAGGATTGATTAGAGGAATTGATCAGAAGAGTTATTTTCTTATTGCTAACTTAACTGGTTCAAGTTAGCCAGTGGAGAAGAATGCTAAAAGGTCTGGTAGGAGGTGGATATTGTAGAGATGAATTCATGCATATAGAGAATAGATTTTTTGAAGGTTTTTACTTAGTTCACCCAAAGTCAAAGAAGGTTTTATGATGATTTGGAAAGGTAACCTAGTTACAGAAGGTGACTGATAGATAGGGTGACAAACTGTGTTGATAGGAAGAAAAAAAGAGGTTAGGTGTGCTAAAAAAAAGTTATAACTTCATGGAGAGAACCTAGGAGTGTGTTGGAGACATAATCAGGTGTCTTCAACTCACAGGGTTTATACTTCAGAGGTCTGCAAGGAATAATATTATTGTCTCCGAGACTTGGTGACAATGTTCTTCAAGTTCAGTGAAAAAGAGTTGGCAAATCTAATGGCTCTAGTGGATTTGAATGTTTGAGTGTTTATAATGATTCTATAGGATTTTCTTGAAGTATGTTCTTGATCATTTAGCAATACACATTGATCAGAAGGATCAGATTGGTGGATATTTCAGTCAATATTAATATTTTTATTATTATTCATGTTCTTGGCCAACATAGTTGGTAAATCATGTTGCATAAGTGTTAAAATATGAAATCTGGGACATTTATGATCTTTAGGTGGTTTTTGTAGGTTGTGGTTATGATTTGACAGTCATAGATGGATTTGAGTATAAGAATTGGCATGATAATTTGAAGAGATGGTGAATTAGGGTTGGTGACCTAGTTCTTGGTATAAGATGATGAATTAGGGAAAAAATAAATAGGGCATGGAAGAGGAATATTTGTTGTCAATGTCAGAGATTGATTGTAGAGAAGTTGTGAAGATATCTTGAAGGCTAAGTTTCTTGTTTGAAGGAGTTAGAGAGAGTTAGATCATAGATCTTGGTTGTGCCTTAATGGAACTGACTTTGGAATAAGGTAGATGTTGTTATCAAGTTCACAAACTCTTGTAGATCATTGTAGTGATTAGATTGTAAGGAAGTAATCCTTCCTCAAGGTTGTAGCCTGAGGGATTTTATTTGAGCAGTGAGCCTGAATTCAATTGCATTCTCCATACATTCTAATAGGGTTATACTTCTAACAAGGTATTCTCTTATTGTGGGTAATCGGTCCCACCATGGTTTTTCCCCTAACAAGGTTTCCATGATAAAAATATTGTGTCAAATTGTGTGTATGTGTTTTTATTTGTATATGCATGCATATTTTATGTTCTATTTATTTAGATCAAATTTAAGGGTACACAAGTTTGAGGGTTTTTTGATTTAAGGGTTTGAGGTAGAAGGTTATGGTAACAACTAATTCACCCTCTCCCCTCTTAGGTTTTCACTACCATATTATAAACAATTGGTATCAGAGCTTTGGTCCCTTGAAGGAAGCATAACAACTTGAGGGAGATTAGATATGACAACTTACAAGAAGGATAGTTCTGGGTTTGAAGGAACAAAATACCCTATATGGAAAGGAAGGATGATCACTCATCTAAGATACATTGGAGAATAATATTGGACCATCACAAAGAACTCTTACACTCATCCTACAGATCTATCTATGGAAACTCTAGATGATAAGAAGCATTTTAAGTATAGCATCAAAGCAAAGGAAGCCCTGCTAAGTGCTCTATCAAATACAGAGTATACAAATATAATGAATTTGGAGGTTGTACATTGGATTTGGACAAATCTAGAAACCATACATGAAGGTGATGCATAGGTCAAGAAATATAAGTTACAAAACCTAAAAGGAATGTATGAATCTCAAAGTAGATAATTTAAAAATTCTGAAAGAAATTATCAAGTTAAAAATGTAGTTGTGTTTCAGAATATTTTTAGAATAGTATAAAGATGTGTTTCAAGATGAATAGTATGAAGATGTGTTTTAGACCTGGAAAAATAGTGTGGAAGTAACAAAGAACATGTCATGGCAATAGTTCAAGAAAAAAAATCAAGTAGCCTTATATTTGATGGGAGCACCAAATCTACGGTAAAAGGAACATTTATTACCACAAAAGAAAAATGCAGAGTATGGAGACCCTGACCTAGAAGATATTCCAAACCCTCAAGTTCCTATAGATAGTAGTGAAAATTACAGAGTAACAGAGGTATTCAAAGGAACAACAACTCATTTTGAGCATGAAACTAACCTAGAGCAAAGGGGTTTCAAGGAAAGAAAATTTTTATCAACAGAGATATTGGAAACCCTTGAGAAAAAAAAAGGGGGAAATACACAGAACTTTCATAAGAACCCTCAAATATTTTTGTGTTAATGAGAAGGGTTGGAAGAACCATAAAATCAAAGTTGTGACCTACAAAATGAGATCTCAAGTCAAGCATTAAATAAACTTAGAAATGTACAAAATGGCAGTAAACAAAGGAATATAATCCACGACATACCATGGATAGTAATGTTTTAGATTTCCTCATTAAAATAAAGCATCAAGTTAAAAATCTAGAAAGAGAAACATGTTTCCATTTTGTATTAATATAGAGCTTAAAATTGAGCATTTGGAAGCATAGATATGGAGTTTAAAGAATAATAATGGATCTTATTTAAAATGAATATCTATTAAGTAATGGTTTTCGTATTACTTGGTAGATATTATATTTTATATTTAATATTCCTTTTTCTATATTTGCATTAAAAATGTATTTAATATTTATTAGGTGGTAGTATATTATAAACCACCTTGTAAATATTAACTCAAAATGCAAATTTTAGAACATGTGCTCATTGAGTCAAGAGATACAATACTATAGAATTCATGATAAATTCCAAGTCATAGGGATAAGATTGAAAAATTATTAGGGTACCTAGATTCAAGAGTTGTTTTGATAAGATTGAAGGCCTTTTAATGCATCTTTGGGGGCATTTATGATAAAAGATTATAAGGATTGACCATTTCATCATTTTAATGCCTTTTTGGAGTTATTGAAGAGGGTCAAAATTTGGCCTTTTGGTTGAATTTGACCATGGAAGTTAATTTTCCTATTTATGATGCAGCTACGTTTTGAAGAAGATAAGTATTGGAGAAAGCTTTAGCGTTGAAAGAGTTATTGATATTCACTTGGTGTTGATTGTAATTTTCTAAGTTCTTTGGAAAAAGTGGGGAGTTTTTGTAACTCATTTTCAGAGTAACACGACATTGTAACACCTTTTTAGCAATAATAAAAAGTTTGTGCCTTCCTATTTTTCTACTATTTTGTGCTTAGTGTTGATGCAATTTCTTATGATATCCTTTGTGCTTGTAATTACATTTCATCTTGGTGGCTTTATAAAGGAATGCATAATTTTTTGTAGGTTGTGAGTTGTGCAACTTATTTTTGGAATATTTGCAAAGATGGAAGATGATTGTGGTTGCATTGATGTCAACATAGCAGAAGGATTGATTATAGGAAGTGAGTAGAAGAGTTATTTGTTTATTGCTAACTTAATTGTTGCAAGTTGGCCACTGGAGCAGAATACTAAAAGGTCTGGTAGGAGGTGGATATTGTAGAGATTAATTCATTCATATATATAAGGGATGATGAAGTTGCTTACTCAATTCACCCAAAGTTATAAAAGGTTTTATGATGATTTGGACAGGTAACTAGGTTACAAAAGGTGACTGACATATAGGGTGGCAGACTGTGTTGATAGGAAGACAACAATAGGTTTTGTGTGCTCAATAAAGTTAGAACTTCATGGAGAAAACCTAGGAGTGTATTGGAGACAAAATCAGGTGTCTTCAACGTAGAGATTTTATACTTTAGAGGTCTACAAGGAATAATCTTATTATCTCAAAGACTTGGGTATAGTGTTCTTCAAATTCAGTGAAAAAGAGCTGGCAAATCCAATAGCTCTCGTGGATTTGAATTTTTGAGTGTTTATAATGATTATATATGATTTTCTTGAAGTATGTGCTTGATGATTTTGCAATACACATTGATTAGAAGGATCAGATTGGTGGAGCTTTCGATCAATAATAATATTTTTATTATTATTCATGTTCTTGGCTGACATAGTTGGTAAATCATATTTCACAAGTGTTAAACTATGAAATATGGGATATTTATGATCTTGAGGTGGTGGTTGTAGGTTGTGGTTATGATTTGATGGTCAAATATGGATTTCAACATGAGGTTTGGCATGGTAATTTGAAGAGATGGTGAATTAGGGTTAGTGACCTAGTTCTTGGTATAAGATGTGAATTAGGGAAAAAATCATTAGGGCATGGAAGAGGAATACTAGTTGTGAATGTCATAGATTTATTATAGAGAAGTTGTGAATATCTTGTGAACACTAAGTTGCTTGTTTGAAGGAGTCAGAGAGAGTTAGATCATAGATCTTGGTTGTACTTCAATGGAACTGACTTTGGAATAAGGTAGATGTTGTTATCTAGTTTACAAACTCTTGTAGATCATTGTAGTGATTATATTGTAAGGAAGTAAGCCTTCCTTAAGGTTGTAGCCTAAGGATTTTTATTTGATCAGTAAGCTTGAACACAAGTGCATTCTCCATACATTGTAATAATGATGCAAGATCTAGGGTATGATAAGGAAAGTTAGACATTGTGTCCGTCCCACTCTCCCAAAGGGGTCTTCACACACCAACCCACTGAACCTAGGTATTACACCTTTAAGAAAATTTCACAACACAATCACACAAAACACCAACAACACCTTGACAAGATTCTAATTCTAGATTCAAGGTTTGTGATGTATCCCAACAATCCATACTTATGCAATCAACATCCAAATATTGATTCATAAGACCCTAAGTGACAACCAGAGTTGTAGCGGTTAAGCCAAGTTTACAAGGGTCATATTAAGCCTAATAAGACATGTTCCCACCATTAAGTAAGTCTAGGGTACCCTTGAGATGTGTGTTCCACAATCAAGCCTCCAATTCCTTGTAGCCCTGCACATAGGGTTTAATGGACATAACTTCAATAATTCACACTGGACCCAGGGAACTAATCACAATTTTGAGTACCCTCTATGGATTAATATTAATCCCTAAATCCAAGGGTTCTGAAGTGAAAAGGAATTGGCTTGAACATCACATGATCAAACAGACCTAATTGATAATTAGGTCTCCATTAACAAAGGAAGTACCCCAAATCCTTAAGGGAAGATGAAAATAAGACTTTTAATACACTTGGGATGGTCCCAAACTCCTCCAACTCCAATGACAAGGTCTAACTCAACCCCAACCTCATGGAATTCACTGTTGTACCATTCTGGTTACAAGTCACCAAATAGAGATGTCGACCATTCTTTACTCAAAACATGCTCCAACACTGATTTCCCTACAAACCAACTTAGAAATAATGTAGTTCACATGTAGACCTCTCATTCCACCAAGGATCAGAATTTTCCAATGGTGGACATGAGAGGAAAATAAAATTTAGTGAGTAAACCCTAGTTTAGGAGGGTTTCAGACCAGTGAACAAAGGAAATGCTCTAACTTACAAAAAAGAGATCATCAAGACCTCAAAACAAATGAAAACTAAAGTTCACTCAATAATTATTACTTCCTAATTGGATTCATTCCTTGGTTTTTCCGTACAAGTCTGTACCCAAAGTTGCAAGTCGACTGTTACAGGAAAATCTGTTATTTTTATTGATTAAAAGAGAAAAATTACATCATGATTGCTTTCCACCCACCTGAAAGGGATATGAAAGCTTTCCCAAATGGTTACAACCATATTTAAAAATATATGTCTATTGGGGAAGTCATTTAGACTTTACAACAAAAATATGTAAATGTTGTCAAAGTTGCTTGACAACTTTTGACAACATTTTTCAAACTTGCACAAAAGATGCAATCTTGTTGTAGAAAGTGAACCTAAGGTTCCTAATTGACTTAAAACTACCTAATAATATTAAATTACCAAATCCTAGGCTCTAGGGACCCCTTCACCAATGGTTGACCAATCGACTTATGAATGCCAATCTTGGAACCAGGCCTTACAATTGGGTCAATGAACTAAAGATGGTACCTTTAGGACTTAGTCATCCTCAAGACCCCCTAGGATTGACATTTTGATGAGGTTTTCATTTTTTTTGCAGTGGGTGCTCCTGCACCATACTCCCCATGAGTTTTAGAACTCAAGTTCCCACTTGAGTCAAGTTGATCAATGGAAGTGCCATGTTGTTTAATCTGGTCTTCAGTCATCAATGTAGCATAAATATTAGGGAGGCCTTTCCACTTAACCAGGTAGTGCATATATGTTTTCAACCTGTTTGTCTAAGGACTTTGGATTCCAAAATTTTCTCCAATTGCACTGGTTGGCTAGGAGGTAGATTTGGTACAACATCTGAAGTATCTACAGTACCTAAGTTGTTAGAAGTACCTACATCATTACAAGCTATATCACCTTTATAAGAAGTTAGATCAGCAATGTTAAAAATTGGAGAAATAAACAAAGTAGGGGGGAGGGTTATTTCATAGGCATTTTCTCCCATTTTATGCAAAATGGTACATGGGCCAACTCTCTTTATGTGGAGTTTGGAGTATTTGCCTTTTGGTAACCTCTCTTTCCTGAGATATGCCCAAACCTTATCCCCAATCTATAAATGAACTTGTTTTCTCCTTGTATCTTCCTGCTCTTTATACTTTTGAGTTTTTTGTAGTAGTTTGGTTTTGACTTCATGTTGAACTTGGGCAATGAGTTCTTCCAATTCTTCTCCCTGAGCACTGATCTTAAAGTCTGAAGGTAGGTCTATCATATTTAATGGGCCTCTTGGGTTCAAACCATAGACTGTGTGGAAAGGTGTTTTGCCAGTGGATCTATTTAGAGAATCATTAAATTCAAACTCTTCTTGTGGGAGGATGATATCCCAACTTTGGTTATGTTTCTTGGTTAAACATCTGAGAAGGTTCCCCAATGATCTATTCACCACTTTTGTTTGGCCATCAATTTGTGGGTGATAGGAAGAGCTATAAGTTAAGTTTGTCCCCAATTTCTTGTGGATTGTTTGCCAAAAATGTCCTTAGAACTTAACATCCCTATCTGAGACTATTTTCTTTGGTATTCCATGGATCCTAACAACTTCTTTGAAGAAGAGTTGAGCAATGTGGGAGGTGTCATTTGTGCTTTTGCAAGGGACAAAATGCACTATCTTACTTAACCTATCTACAATCACAAAGACACTATCAAAAACTAGTTTTCTTCTAGGAAGGCCCATTAAAAATCCATGGAGATTGACTCCCAAGGCCTATTAGGAATTGGCAAAGGTTGGTATAATCCCTGATTAGTGAATACACCCTTATCTTGTTGACAGATAGTGCATGCTTCCACAAATTTATTGATATCATTAGCCATCTTAGGCCAAAATAAACTCCTATTGATTTGGTCTATGGTCTTATCTATGCCAAAGTGACCACCCATTCCACCACAATGTTTTTATTTGATGATGTTCAGTCTCATAGAACACCTAGGTATGCAAAGTTGGGAACCTTTGAAAAAAAGTTCATTCTGAATGAGAAATTTAGAGAAATCAGTGTGGTATTTTCCTACAAGTTGAGAACACACCTTGAATGCCTCTCCAAAATCTAGATCACATGCATATAGATGCTTCAGAGCATCAATCCAAATGCTTTGTAGTTGCACTTCTTCAACCAAAACAACTCTTCTTCTTAGGGAATTAGCAACCTTGTTTGCTTGACCTTTATTTTTCTTCAATGTGAATGTGTATGCATGCAATTGTTCCATCCACTTTATATGCTTGACACTTAGTTTTTCCTGAGATTTTAGAAAACTTAATGCATGGTTTTCAATATAGACAATGAATTATTTTGGTAAAAGGTAGTGTCTCCATTTTTAAGGGCCTACAATACTGCATACAATTCAAGGTCATTTGTTGAGTATCTTTTCTTAGCATCATTTAGTTTTTCAGAGAAGAAAGCTATAGGTTTCCCCTCTTGGCTTAAGAAAGCACCAATGGCTAGGTTACTAGCATCTATCTACAGAATAAACATCTTCCTAAAATCAGGTAAGGTCAAGATAGGATATTGAGTGACCCTGTTGTTCAAGTAATCAAAAGCATTGTTAGCTTCATTTGTCCAAGCAAACTTAGTTTTCTTACCACCCTTGATGGTGTCTAACATAAGATCACATACATGACTTAAGTTCTTTATAAAATTTTTGTAAAAGGTAGAAAGACCATGAAATCTCCTTACCTCACCTTGATTTCTTGGAGTGGGCCAATTGACAATGGCCTCCACCTTACTAGGATCCATTTTTAATGTTCCTTTCGAGATTAAAAAAAAAACCCAAAAAGGTAAGTTCCCTTTGCATGAAGGTACATTTCTCCAAGTTGATGATGAGCTTGTGGTCATGAAGTCTCTTTATCACTTGCTCCAAATGGTTTAGGTGTTCTTCCCTACTGCTGCTGAAAATCAATATGTCATCAAGGTAGATAACAAAAAATTTGCCAATGTAATCAATGAAAATTTTATTCATGAGCCTCATGAATGTGATTGGGGAATTTATTAGCCTAAATGGCATTAAAATCCATTCAAATAACCCTTTAGTGTTCTTAAATGCAGTCTTCCATTCATCTCCTGGCCTGATTCTTATTTGACGGTAACCTGACTTTAAGTCTATTTTTGAAAAGTAACAATTAGTCCCAAGTTGATCAAGAAGATCTTCAATTCTTGGGATGGGGAATTTGTACCTGATTGTTATTTTATTTATAGCCTTTCTATTAGTGCATAGCCTCCATGTTCCATCCTTTTTAGGTGCCAAAATAGAGGGAACTACACAAGGACTGCAACATTTTTGTATTAGGCCTTTGGCTAGCATTTCTTAGACTTGTTTAGAAATATTTGCATTCTAATTGGGAGTCATTTTATAGGGTGCCTTTTTTGGTAATGAATATCCTGGTATGAGATCAATTTGATGAGTGATATCTCTAAGGGGTGGGAGGGAAGAGGGTAGATCATTAGTTATAACATCACTATATTTTTTTAGCAACTCTTTGACATCTACTGGTATGGGTGCTAGGTTATCAGATTCTTCCTTCTCCTTAGGATTCATGATCAGTATGAAAATTTCCTCTTCTAATTATTTTAATGTTTTTACCATTTCTTTCTCCCCTATCATGATTACAGTGGGTTCCTTCTCTGATTTCTGATCAGGCAGTGGCTTCACAGTGAAGGTTTTTCCATCCCTAATGATAGTGTAGGTGTTTTTCCTATAGCTATAGGTGGCATCCATGTCATATTTCCATGGTCTCCCAAGTAGAAGATGGAAAGCATCCATCTCTACAACATCACACAAAACCTTATCCTTGAAATGTCCTAGAGAAAATTCTACCATAGCCTGTTCAGTGACTAGTGTTTGTTGTCCTTTAGTGAGCCAAGAAACATTATAAGGGAAAGGATGTGGTGTTTTCTTTAATTCTAACTTCTATACAATTTCCTTAGAAATCAAATTCTCTATTGAACCAGAGTCTATAAATAATCTACATACCTTTCCTTGGCATCTGATTCTTGTTCTGAAAAGTTCTTCCTTTGGGGTGGCTCTTGAGTGTGTGGTACTTGCAAGAAGGCTTGTGTCATCATCAGGATTGTTCCTTCTTCAGCTTTAAGTTCTTGGTTGTCTTCTTAGACTAAACATGCTCTTCTCTCACCTTGGTTATTGTTCCTCTTCTCTGGGCATATCCCTTCATGATTTCCTAACTGATTGTAGTTGAAACACCTTACGGTTTCATTTGTTCTTCCCCTAACTCTGCTAAAAGGTCTCTTTCCCCTATAGCCTCCTCTATTACTTGACTCTTCTTGGTCTCTTCCTCCTTGATTCTTCTCCATGGGTCTGTCATTTCTTGACTTTCCTCTACCCCATGTATTTCCTCTTCCTCTAAAATTTTTGTTAGGGTTGTTGTTATCTCTACCCCTAGAACTTTGATCTTGTCTTCTCTTGAATTTATCTTCAACTTTTAGTGCTAAATGGAAGCACTCTTGGAATGTAGTTGGAAAAAAAAACTCAATTCATCTTGGATATTTATCCTTAATCCTTGCATGTATCTTGCAAGCTTAACACTTTCTGGCTCAACCAAATTGGATTTCATGGAGAGCTTATGAAATTCTTCAGTGTACCCTGAGACATCCATTTCTTTTTGTCTCAAACTTTGTCTTTTCTTACGAAGTTGCACTTCATAATATTTTGGCACATAAGCCTCCTTAATTAAGGCCATCATCTTCTTCCATGTGCCCATTGTATTCTTATATATCTTCACCCTCTCTTCTTGAGTGAAGTTCCACCAAGTTAGGGCTAACCCCTTTAACTTGCACTTTTCTATTTTCACCTTTTGGTGTTCTGGTATCTCCTCGCAATCAAAGAAACTAGTGAGTGCGTCCATCCAGTCCATGACTTCTTCAGCATCCATATTTCCATTATAGACAAGTAGATCAAGCTTAGTTCCCATGGTTCTCCTCTCCATAGACTTCAAAGTCTTCACAAGTAGCCTTTGGTCTACAGGGACCTCCTCTTCGTCCTACAAAGGGGATTCTTCATCACTCCCCTCCTCTTCCACTCCAGAGTTACCACCACTATTCTTGACTTGTTCCTTAAGCCTTTCCATCTCCTACCTCAACCATTTCCTCTCTACATCATGCTCCTTTACTACTCTTAGTAATTCTGCATTGGACATCCTATTACGAAGTTCACTTTCTTCTCCACCATCACCCATGGTTGCAACTTGAATCAGTCCAAAGATCCTTAAGCTACACTGATACCACTTGATGCAAGATCTAGTGTATGATAAGGAAAGTTAGACACTATGTCCTTCCCACTCTCCCAAAGGGGTCTTCACACACCAACCCACTGAACCTAGGTCTTACACCTTTAAGAAAATTTTACAACACAATCACACAAAACACCAACAACACCTTGACAAGATTCCAATACTAGATTCAAGGTTTGTGATGTATCTCAACAATCCATACTTATGCAATCAACATCCAAATATTGATTCATAAGACCCTAAGTGACAACTAGAGTTGTAGGGGTTAATACATGTTTACAAGGGTCCTATTAAGCCTAATAAGACATGTTCCCACCATTAAGTAATTCTAGGGTATCCCTGAGATGTCTATTCCACAATCAAGCCTCCAATTCCTTGTAGCCCTGCACATAGGATTTAATGGACATAAATTCAATACTTCACACTAGACCCAGGGAACTAATAATAGTTTTGAGTATCTATGGAGTACTAACAATCCCTAAATCCAAGGGTTCTAAAGTGAAAAGGAATTGGCTTGAACATCACATAATCAAACAAGCCTAATTGACAACTAGGTCTCCATTTAAAAAGGAAGTACCCCAAATCCTTAAGGGAAGATGAAACTAAGACTTAGATTGCACTTGGGATGGTTGCAAACTCCTCCAACTACAATGACAAGGTCTGACTCAACCCCAACCTCATGGAAGTCACTATTGTACCATTATGGTTACAAGCCACCACATAGAGATGTCAACCATTCTTTACTCAAAACATGCTCCAACATTGATTTCCCTACAGACCAACATAGAAATCATTTATTCCACATGTAGACCTCTCATTCCACCAAGGATAAAAAAATTTCAAGGGTGGACATGAGAGGAAAATGAAATTTAGTGAGTAAACCCTAGTTTTGGAGAGTTTCAGACCAGTGAACAAAGAAAATACTCTAACTTACAAACCAGAGATCATAAAGACCTCAAACCAAATGAAAATGAAAGGTAACTCAATAATTCTTACTTACCAATTAGATTCATGCCCTGGTTTGTATGTACAAGTCTGTACCCAAAGTTGCAAGTTGACTGTTATAGGAAAATCAGTTATTTTTATTGATTCAAAGAGAAAAATTAAATCATGATTGCTTTTCACCTACTTGAAAGGGATATGAAAGCTTTCCCCAATAGTTACAACCATATTTTAAAATGTATTTCTATTGGGGAAGTCATTTAGACTTTACAACAAAAAGATGTAAATGTTATCAAAGTTGCTTGACAACTTTTGACAACATTTTGCAAAGTTGCACAAAAGATGCAATCTTGTTGCAGAAAGTGAACCTAAGGTTTCTAATTGAATTAAAAATACCTAAGAACATTAAGTTCCTAAATCCTAGGCTCTAGGGACCCCTTAACCAATTTTTGACCAAGTGTCTCTCCTACACCATATAAGGTTATAATTCTAACAAGGTATTATCTTATTGTGGGTAGTCAGCCCCACCATGGTTTTTCCCCTAACAAGGTTTCCATGATAAAAAATATTGTGTCAACTTGTGTAGATGTGTTTTTTATTTGTATATGCATGCATGTTTTATACTGTATTTATTTAGATCAAATTTAAGGGTACACAAGTTTGAGGTAGAAGGTTTTGGTAACAACTAATTCAATCTATCCCCTCTTAGTTGTTCACTGCCATATTATCAATAATTGGTATCAGAGTTGTAATCCCTTTAAGGAATCATAACAGCTTGAGGGAGATTAGATATGATAACTTACAAGAAGGGAAATCCTAGGTTTGAAGGAACAAACTACCCTACTTGGAAAGGAAGGATGATCACTCATCTAAGATGTATTAGAGAAGAATATTGGACCATCACAAAGAACTCCTACACTCCTCCTCTAGATATATCCATGGAAACACCAGATGAGAAGAAAAATTCTAAGTATAACATCATAGCAAAGGAAACCATGCTAAATGCTCTATCAAATACATATTTTAAAAATATAATGGAGATGGAGATTGCACATCAAATATGGACAAATTGAGAAACCCTACATGAAGGTGATGCATGTGTCAAGAAAGATAAGTTGCAAAGCCTAAAAGTAAGGTATGAATCTCATAGTAGATAAGTTACTAAGTGTAAAATAAAGCATCAATTTAAAAATGTAGATGTGTTTCAGAATATTTTTAGAATAGTATAAAGATGTGTTTCAAGATGAATAGTAAAAAGATGTCAAAATTGGAAAAATAGTGTGGAAGTAAGAATGAATATGCCATGGAAATAGTTCAAGAAAAAAATCAAGTAGCCTTATATTTGATGGGAGCACCAAATCTATAGTAAAAGGAACATTTGTTACCAAAATTAAAATGCAGAGTATGGAGGCCCTAACCTACAAGATATTCCAAACCCTCAAGTTCCTATAGATAGTAGTAAAAATTACAAAGTAACAGATGTATTCAAAGGAATAGCAATAGTTCATTTTGAGCATGAAACAAAACCAGAGCAAAGGGGTTTTGAGAAAGGAAAATTGTTATCACTAGAGATATTGGAAACCCTTGAGAGAAATAGAGGGAAATACATAGAAGTTTCAAAATAACCCTCTAATATTCGTGTGTTAATGAGAAGGGTTGGAAGAACCATAAAATCAAAGTTGTGACCTGCAACATGAGTTCTCAAGTCAAGCATTAAATAAACTTAGTGATAAGTTTCAAAACAACCCTCTAATAGTCGTGTGTTAATGAGAAGGGTTGGAAGAACCATAAAATCAAAGTTGTGACCTGCAAAATGAGATCTCAAGTCAAGCATTAAATAAACTTAGTGATATACAAAATGGCAGTATCAAAAGCATATAATCCACGACATACCATGGATAGTAAAGTTTTATATTTCCTCATTAAAATAAAGCATCAAGTTAAAAATGTAGAAAAAAAGAACATGTTTCCATTTTGTATTAATATAGAGCTTAAAATTGAGCATTTGGAAGTATAGTTATGGAGTTTGAAGAATAATAATAATGGAGCTTATTTAAAATGAATATATATTAAGTAATGATTTTTGTATTACTTGGTAGATATTATTGAAAATATAATATTCCCTTTTCTATGGTTGCATTAAAAAATGTAATTAATATTTATTAGGTGGTGTTGCATTATAAACCACCTAGTAAATATTAACTCAAAATGAAAATCTTAGAACATGTGCTCATTGAGTCAAGAGAGACAATACTAGAGAATTTATGATAAATTCCAAGTCATAGGGATAAGATTGAAAAATTATTAGGGTACCTAGATTCAAGAGTTGTTTTGATAATATTGAAGGCCTTTTAATGCATCTTTGGGGGTATTTATGATAAAGTATTATAAGGATTGACCATTTCACCATTTTATGCCTTTTTGGAGTTATTGAAGAGGCTCAAAATTTGGCCTTTTGGTTGAATTCGACCATGGAAGTTATTTTTTGTATTTATTATGCAACTACTTTTTGAAGAAGATAAGTATTGGAGAAAGCTTCAGTGTTGAGAGAGTTCTTGATATTCACTTGGTGTTGATTATAATTTTCTAAGTTATTTGGAAAAAGTGGAGAGTTTTTGTAACTCATTTTTAGAGTAACATGACATTGTACCACATTTTTAGTAGTAATAAGCAGTTTGCGCCTTCCATTTTTTCTAGTAATGTTTGCTTAGTGTTGATGCAATTTCTTATGATATCCTTTGTCCTTGTAATTGCATTTCATCTTGGTAGATTTATGAAGGAATGCATACATTTTTGTAGGTTGTGAGTTGTGCTATCTATTGTTGGAATATATGCAAATATGGAAGATGATTGTGTTGACATTTATGTCAACATAGCAGAAGGATTGATTAGAGGAAGTGATCAGAAGAGGTGTTTTCTTATTGCTAACTTAACTGTTGCCAGTTAGCTAGAGGATCAGAATGCTAAAAGGTCTGGTAGGAGGTGGATTTTGCAGAGATAAATTCATGGATGTAGAGAATGGATTATGAAGGTTTTTACTCAATACACCCAAAGTTACAAAAAAATTTATGATTATTTGGACAAGTAAGTAGGCTACAGAAGATGGCTGAGAGATAGAGTGACAGACTATGTTGACAGAAAGACAAAAAGAGGTTTTGTGTGCTCAATAAAGTTAGAACTTCATGGAGAAAACCTAGGAGTATGTTGGAGACATAATCAGGTGTCTTCAACTCAGAAGGTTTGTTGGTTCACAAATCAATAGATGGATTTCCTATGGATTTTTCCTATCCAATGATGAGAAACCCAAGTGATTTGCCAACAAATAAGGTTTCAACCTATTCCAAGTATCAACCTTCTACAATTTTGGGTCTACAAAACCAAGGCTGGTAGGCCTATACCCTAAACTTATATTTCAAGTCTTTAAGGGCCTTTTAGATTAGATAACTTATATTTCAAAATTATGTCTTCTCAAAGTATGGAAAAGTACTATTGAGATCCTAAAACTAAGAGCGATGTATTATCAAAGTGTTTTATGTAATGTTGCAAGTATTTAAAGAATGTTTTATGGATTCGAGATATGAACTGAATATAGTAAATGGATATAGTATCTCAAAACTCTAAAAATGAAACTATGACCAAAATCCAGTGAACAAGAAAGACCGGTGCCTTAATCAACTATGGGTAATAGAGTCACTATCATTCCAATCTTATGTTCAACCTCGGAGATAGTTTTGCAAGAAAACTTATCACTTCAAAGGTGTTCTGGAATGTACATCCAACTTAGAAACAAATTCAAAGATATTTCAAAAGGGAAATACTTCTTAGATGACAGACCAAATAACTGAGGCCTCAATCAATAGAATTTAACCCTTCAAAATGAGAAAACCAATTGAAATATATACTGTGAATCAAATCAGGAAGCATGCACATCAAACTATCACTTTGAAGAAGTTATATTGGTTTATTTGAGGGAATAATTGTAAAATTATGAATAAAACAATTGCATATATGAAGCAAAAGGACTTATCTTTATTGATTATGGAAAATAGTACAATAGAGTTCACATTTTCAGTTATTGATCCATCTAATCCATCTTACTATAGTAATAGTAAGTCTTATTATTGTTC
This sequence comes from Thuja plicata, assembly GCA_018584345.1. Classification (NCBI taxonomy): domain Eukaryota; kingdom Viridiplantae; phylum Streptophyta; class Pinopsida; order Cupressales; family Cupressaceae; genus Thuja; species Thuja plicata. Next base: position 2,003,162 of record MU224554.1, read on the forward strand.
TTTGTGTTGATCTTTGTATCCTTATAAGTATGAAACCTAAAGGATGCAAACAAGCTTCGGATCAACATGATATTTCCTAACAAAATCTAATCCAAAGATCAATAACCGAATGTTTCAATTACAATAATGGGATAACCATTTATCCTTCTTTAATAACAATTATCAACTTATTAGGTCTCAAATAACTTAACAATTCTTTATTAATATGTCTATGAAAATAACTTAATAGATCTGCATTATAATGATATTCCAGTTGTATATCCACCCATGGTCTTATTAATGGTCTCTACATGGAACCAGATATGCATTTTTAATGTATGGAATAACCTAGTTTAGTATGATAGTATTGTTGATATTGTTGACTTTGATACCATATCGATCATCTCTAACATATCCTTCATTTGGTATCGATGATTCTGAATCAGTGGCTCTGGGTATGTAGATCACATAGGTATTTTTGTGCATGGTCTCTGGAATCAAGTTATTCATCTTCCATCGACTACAACCATGGTATTTATTATTCCTTTATGACCTCTTTTCATCATGTCTGCATATGACCATTCGTCTCGACATCGATAAATCTGCATCGTTTGATTATATCATTTTTGTCACCTTTGTAATCTGCATGGAAAGTCAAATAGTCAATAATAAAACAAACCCTAAATGAAATAAAATATTATAATATTTTATATGCCATGTCATAAATCCTTTATAACGTAATCGCCAAAGTCTTTTGTCTCTTTCCCACATTTAACATGTGGCGCACCCTTCACCATCGCATAGTGGTTAAATTTTGGTCATCTTCCCATTGCGTCATCATGTAGAGCCATAGATCTTTCATCCTATGGTCAAAGATCTTCTCTAATTCTTTAATTATTATCCAATCATCTTTACCCGATTGATTAAGTCCCAGCCATCGATTTAGAGCATGCGCTAAAAGATATATTTTAAGTAATCTATCCTTTACGATGCCTTACATGCCTTTATGTAATCAAGTCATTCTGCTCAACCAGCCTATCCTTGACACTTTTATCCACCTCATTCCATCTATACACCTTAGCGGGCCCAAGACACATGTCATGCTTTTCACCACTGCGCGATGTTTAAATAGTGTGCAACTTGCGATAGTGTCGTTGTGCCCATCTGTTGGATCATATCTTAATCTTATCGGATGTGACTTGGCATAGATTTAGTCAAATTGAATTTGTAGGACATGCAGTGCTTATTTTGTGTTACCAATTCAATTAAAAAGAATCTACGTGTACATTGGTCATGAAATTTCAACCGTCAACACTTCAATTTGACTATTATCAATTATCATGGAGGTTGAGACCAGAATACTTTGCCACCCTATAATGGATAGAATATTTTCTCATTTCTTCATTGCACCATCATGCTTATAGGTAAGAAAAAGGTAATTGTATGATCATATAGTCTCATGAACTGTGTGTCGATTAAAATCATTTTACTTCGACTTCGACCTTGCTATATTTTTATTTGTATCACAAAGGAAATAAGAAGAAATCAATGGTAGACAAGTATATCTATTATAGATATGGATTCAAATGATATATCAATTACTAAAAGACCTAGAAAACATAAGTAAAAGTGTAATATAAATCAAAAGGATATGAAAGATAAATAGATAAATGTAAAGATTTACTTCCCTGGCTGATTATTGATACAAATTGATTTGCAGACATGGGTTCCACCAGTGGCTCTTTTTAGGGATGTGTTTTTATACCTAAACATAGAAAGATCCAAGCTATCTCTGGAAAAGCAAACCATTAGAAAAATACAAGAATATAATACATAATGCAAAGATAAGAAAGAAAAAACAAACCTACCTACTGTTATCTTTAATGGAAAAAAGGTTTAAGGTACTAACCATGCACAGGAAGTTCATGATTAGGAAGGTTGTAACCTTCCTAATCCTATAAGATGTAAGAATTCTCACCTCCTTTACCAGAAATAAAAAAAGGTCCTACCCATAGAGCCTCAAACTTTCCATGTTTTCCTTTGTCTTGATCTTTAACATTTCATCTTAAAACCATATCTCCTTCCTAAAATTTCCTTTTTGTAGTCTTCTTATCAAACAAATCTTTCACTTTCTACTGCAATTCTTGATTCATTTTCATGAGCTTGATTCCTTATTTCATCCAATTCTACAAGTTGTTGGAGTTTGTCTTCCGTGAAATCCACTTCTTCCCATTGCTCATTATTTAAAAACTTGTATACTGGAAACAAATTATTTAGTGGTAAGTGAACTTTGTTTCCATAAAAAAGCTCATATGGGGCATATCTAGTAGACTTTTTGATTTTAATTTTGTCTGCCCAAAGTGCAAGTGGTAATTTTGAATCCCATGATCTCTTATTTTTATCTAACATTCTTTTGATAATCTTCATTATATTTTTGTTGCTAGAATTCGCTTGGCCATTTCCTTGAGTATGATAAGGGGATGAGTAAGAAATATTTATCCCATATTTCTCATGAAACTCAATGAAATCTACAAATCTGAAACACATAGCATTATCACAAACAATCTTCTAAGGAACACCAAATCTTGTCAATATCTTTTCAGTCAGGAACTTGATTACCACTTTACTAGTAGCTTGTCTAGTTGGTATGGCTTCCACCCACTTAGTGAAATAATCAGTGGCTACCAAAATCCATTTATGTCCACCACTAGATTTGTCAACAATTTCACCTATGAACTCAATTCCCCACATTTGGAATGGTTCTTCAGTAGACATAGGGGTAAGAGGTAATGCACAATTATATTTGAGTTTCCCTAAAAAATTCTGACATGCTTCACACCTCTAACCATATTCATGGAATTCCTTAAATATGCAAGGCCAATAATATCCTACATTCAATATCTTATATGCAGTGGTTTTTTCTGAAAAGTGTCCACCATATGCTCCATCATGGAGATCCTCAAGCACCTTTTTATCTTGGTATGTATCTAGAAACAAGAGAAGTATACCATCCATATTCTTGCAATATAAGTCTCCTTGCATCAAAATAAGTTTAGATGCTTGTAATTTCACTGTCCTTTTTTGACTATTAGTAAGGTTTTCAAGGCATTTAATGTATTTTAAGAAATGTACTATGCTAGTGTACCAATGGCATATTTCAATACTTTTATGGGCTTCACTTAGATCAATCTGATTCACTTGTAATGCATCCATATTTGATTCTTCCATTAACCTTACAAATCCTTTTCCTTTGATAATCTTAGTGATCTAAATCTCTATATCAAATTCCTGAATTTGATTTACCCATCTGCACCTTCTCCCACTGACTTCTAATTGTCTGAATATATCCTTTATTGTTGCATTAGGGACATAGGCTATCACTTTTTCTATGACCAAATAAGGCCTAAAGGATTTTACTACTTTCACAAGTGCATAAGATTTTTTCTCATTGATATCATAGTTTAATTCAGAATCTTGAAGGGTTTTACTGCAGAATTCTATTGGTTGTTCATATCCTTCATTATTCTTTTGTAGTAAGAGAGTAGAAGTGGTGTGATATGATGCAAATAAAAACAATTTAAATGGTTTAACACAATCTGGCGACTTGAGGATAGGAGCTTCCTTAATTGCCTTTTTAATCTTTGCAAATGCCTCTAAAGCTTCATTTTTCCACTTCATGTATGTACCTTTCTTTAACATCATAGCAATTGGCTTAATTACTTCTAAAAAGTTTGGGACAAATCTCCTTACAAAGTTTATTTTTCCAAAGAAGGATTAGATCTTTTTAATACTCTTAGGAACCTCAATCTTATCAATTATTGCAATCCTCTCAGGTTCTATTCTCACCCCATCCTTGGATACTATATTCCCTAGTAATTTTCCTTCAGTTACTACAAAATGGAATTTCTTTGTGTTCAAGGATATCCCATACTCAAGGGCTCTTTGAAAAATCTGCTCCAAATGTCCACAATGATCTTCTGCCTTCTTGGAGTAAGCAGTTAGGTCATCCTGATACACCACCATAATTACATCAATTAAATCCTCAAAGGCAACATCCATTTCTCTTTGGAAAGTATCTCCTGCATTAGTGAGCCCAAAAGGCATTCTATCATATGCATAAGTACCCCAAGGTGTAGTAAATGTTGTTTTGTATTTTTCCTCTTCTTTTACCTTCACCTGGTTATACCCAAAGAATCCATCCATCATTGATAACAATTCATTCCCTGTGACCTTTTGAAGTAATGCTTCCATATTAGGCAGTGCATAATTATCCTTTAATGATTATATGTTTAGACTCATGAAATCTACACAAAGTTTTATATCCTCATTCTTCTTCCTGATAGGAACCAAATTTGAAACCCATGTTGAGTGTCTAACTAGTTTTATTATACTAGCATCCCTCATCTTGATCAACTCATCTTTCATCTTAGGGGCTAGAGTAGGGTTTATAGTTCTTTTCCTTTGTCTAAATGGTTTGGCATTAGTCTTCAAAGGTATCTCATGTTAAAAAAGGTCCTCTCAGTAAGATTTAAGGTCATCATAGGACCAAGCATATACATGCCTATATTTTCTCAATAATCTAATGACATATGTTCTGATTTTGGGGGTTAAGATTTTACCCACAAATACTTCCTTTGGAGTCTCTTCATTTCCCAATTTTATCCTCTCTACTTCATCCATTGTAACATTAGTGCTTTTCTTGTCCATTTTCTAATCTTTATTGTCAAACGATCTCTCCATTTCTACAAGGGCCTTAGGAACCTTATTGGTTTTCAGCCAAATGACTTCCTTTCCAAACCATACTTCTTTCCCATTCTCTATTTCAACATGAGAATTCAAATCTATCAATTGTCCTTCATACTTTTGTTCACATGCTAAAAAATTGATTATATCTCTGTCATCTTCAAAGACTTTCTATTTTTTGATGTTATCAGGTATAGCAGGCCTAGTTTTAACTTCAACTTGAACTATGTCTTCACAAGGGATGTCATTATGCTTCAATACTGAATTATTCATAAAATTTGCAAGGATATTTTCTGACCTATCTATCCAATCAATAGAAAAATCATCAAAACATTCCATAGAATCCCATACTTCATTCCTATATCTTTTAAGATGAGGTTTGTAAGCAAAAAATTTACTTTTAACTTGAGAAATAATCAATTCATAATCACCAAGAACACTCAAACATTTTACTCCATGCTTACTAGCTATCTTTAAACCAAGAAGTAGAGCTTCATACTCTACAACATTGTTAGTACATTCAAAATCTAGTAAGAAGGAATATTTAAATGTTTTCTTATCAGGGGAAAAGAAAATGACACCAAATTCATTACCATCCTTGCAGCAAGCACCATCAAAATACATTTTCCAAATTATATTGTTATTTACTTCAACATGTAGTTCAATAGGTTCAGTATTATGCATTGCATTTTTTGAAATACTTACCTAAAATTTATCCATATCAGAATGACAAAAATGTGTAATGAAGCTTGGATCCACATCCTCAATAATGTATGGAATTCTAGTCTCCCTATCAATCCTTACATCCCTTCCATTCACTGGAATAGAAGCATAAGAAAGATCTAATTCAATACTACCTCGTACTAAGCTAGAACATTGTCTAGAAAGAAGCATTCCATAATTGGCAGGAACTTCAACCACAGTAATATCCATTTTATAAGACATTTCAGGACATGTAGGAAATTTAAATTCAACATTTTTCATTATCCCTACAACAAGAAGAGATCTATTATCCATAGCATAGCATCTACCAAATTCGGTATCAACATTCATTCCTAATTCTTTCATTACATCATTAGGCATAATATTCACTGCTACACCAAAATCTATCATACAATTCTTTACCAATCTATTGTTTATCAATAGAGTAAGATAAAAAGGATCAACTTGATTTCCATTTTTTCTTAAAGTAGTTCCTAGATAAATAGCTAAAGGATCCTTTACTTCTTGGTTAAGATCTTCCTTATTACCTACATTATACAATATTCTCAAAGCTTCACTTTTACATTCAGGTATTTTAACTATTTCAAGCAAAGGAACAAATATTTTAACTTGAGATAATGCATTAGACATGAAAGAAAATTCATTGGGAAGAGATTTACTAACCACCTTTTCTCTTACTATTGTTGGAAGGTCCTGAGGTTCTACCTATTTATCTTGAGTAGTATTTTTGTGCTTCAACCTCCTTGGATCAGTTCCCTGGTCAAGTTTCCCTCAGTTCTCATTAACTGTTATATTCCTTAACTTATAATTACTCATTTCTTCTTCTAATGTAGCTATTGTGTATCCTTTATTCTCCTCTTCTTTTAATTCTCTTAATCTTGAAGGATTCTCTTGATAATTCCCATATTGTTATACTCTATTTAGGCCATCCATGCAGTAGTATTCATCTAAAGAGTTATAATCATCATATCCCCACATAGTATGTATTGATAATTTATTTATTGTGGGTTGTTGGTCATCATTGTGATTTTCATCTTCTTTCCATCTTTGAGCAACAACACAATGTTCATAAGAATGTGGTAGTCTGCAGGCTTCACACCAAGGGTAGCTTTCCACAAAATGGTTGTTTTCCTCAATGGGTCAGGAGTCTGTAATTATTTGTTTACTAGTTTCCCATCCTTCCATTCTATGTTATAAGGCATATCCTGCAACTTATATCTACCATTTTTGTATGGTACCCGATTATTCTAGTTGTACTTAAAATTGTCTCTTCCATTATTCACTTGGAGGCCTTTTACCATATGCATAAGTTTATCTAATCTATCCTCCTCCTTGTGTTTCTTAGGTTCTTTTGGATTGAAAAATTGGGTGTCCTCCCTCTTAGTGATTATACTAGATTCATTCCTATCATTTTCAATAGATATATCAATCTTGAGAGCATTTGCCAAAGTAGAAGGTTTATAAGATCTAATTTCATAATTTGTCTTAGTATCGAAAGAACCCATATAGAAATTAATCAGAATGGAATCAATAGGCTGAACATCTCTTGGAATCCTATTTAGAACCTTATTGAGTCTTTTGTTGAATTCAACCACAAACTCATTCCGATTTTTCTTCATACTTGTCAACACATGTGAAGCAAAAGAAGTATCATTATGATCACTGAATTGTTCAATGAATTGATTTACAAATTCATCCCAACAAGATATGGATCTATCTGGAAAAATTTTGAACCATTCTAATGCATCTTCTACAAGGGATTCAACAAAAATATTCATGTATACATCCTCATTTAATTCATCAAATTCTTGAATAATATTCTTCAAATTTACACAATGTACTTTAGCTGATTCTGACCCATTCCCTAAAAACTTTGGAATTGCACTCCTTAATTCACTTTTTATGTCATTAGGACATCCCCTTATGCCACAAAAATCTAACTGTCTGTGGCTATCAGAAACCATGGGGGCTCTATAGTTGTTTCCATTTTGATTGATGGCTCCATGCCTTTGATTCTGCTATCTTGTATTCTAGAATCTCTAATCATTTTTTGGTCCAAAATTTGAATTGACATTAAAATCTCTTTGGCCATAATTTTGATCCCTATTACTCTGATATCCACTATAAATCCTTCCATTATTTTGATGTCTATGTTGTTCATGTTGGTTAGATGTGTTAGGATTCACTCTATTGTTTTGGTTATGTTGTTCTCCATTGTTCTACCATCCCCAATGATCTCTCTTTTCCCTATCATTTTTATTTTTTTCAGTTCTCCCTCTATTGTCTGGTTTGAACAAAGGGTTGGTATGATCATTGTTAAAAATATGCCCAATGTTTTTCCTATGAGGAGGATTGTAAACTTCATTTCCATCATCCTTGGGAGCTTCTTTATCTCTTAGTGATCTGATCATACTTCTTGTTATTCTCATTTTCCTAAGTGTCTCTTATGGTTGTCTTTTAAGAGCCATGACCATTTCTTCATCTTCTGATCCTGTATTTTCCATCTCACGAAACACATCCCATTTTTTAATTATTTTCTCTTTTACAGTCATTTCCTGATTTGGATCATGTTTAGACTCATTTCCTCCTTTATTACCTTGGAAAAAGGGATTACAATTTTCATCACTACTCTCATGACTGTGATGGCTTGAATTAGGGAATTGTTCACAAGCATACTCTTGATCATCCTTATCAGGATATATCATACATGGTACATAAGGCATCTTGACACTTGAAGTCCTACCTTTACTTAGGCTTAAATCTAGTTCAAGTTGATCTCGATGCAAGGATCTTCTACCCCACATGAAAAATGCTAATAACAAAATTATATGACCGAGTTTACCAAAACTTTAAAACTATAGAGTCACCACCTTCTTCTTACAAGGAAATACTTATTATCTTCTAGATTATTTTCTCCCAATAGAGCCTAACCTCTATTACTAGAAATTCTAAAAGATTGTGCTTAATGATAATTGTTCCCCAGCAGAGTCGCCAATCTGTTGGTGCTCAAATCAATAGATTAGATTTCCTATGGATTTTTCCTATCCAATGATGAGAAACCCTAGTTATCTTCCAACAAACAAGGTTTCAACCTATTCCAAGTATCAACCTTCTATAATTTTGGCTTTGCGGAACCAAGGCTGGTAGGCCTATACCCTAAACTTATCTTCCAAGTATTTAAGGGACTTTTAGAGAGGATAACTTATATTTAAAACTTATCTCTTCTCAAAGTATGGAAAAGTACTATTGAGATCCTAAAACTAAGAGCAATGTATTATCAAAGTGTTTTATGTAATGTTGAAATTATTTAAAGAATGTTTGATGGATTCAAGATATGAATTGAATATAATAGATGGATATAGTATCTCAAAACTTTAAAAATGAAACTATGACCAAAATCCAATGAACAAGAAAGACCAGTGCCTTAATCAACTATGGGAAATAGAGTCACTATCATTCCAATATTATGTATAACCTCACAAACAGTTTTTCAAGAAAACTTATCACTTCAAAGGTGTTCTAGAATGTACATGTAACTTAGAAACAAATTCAAATATAATTCAAAAGGGTAATACTTCTCAGATGAAGACCAATTGACTAAGGCCTTTGTTAGGGATTTTTCTTGCATGAACTATACTGCTTGAAATGTCTATTTGAATCTTATTACCTCTTAATCCTGATTCATAGTTCAGAGACAAGAAAAGCCTAATTGCTAAGGACTTAAACAATATCCTTCTTC
>MU224554.1:2012674-2040609 GCA_018584345.1 Thuja plicata
ATTCTGACAGATGTCATCTAGTACTTCGTCCACTTTATGCATTCTGGAAGTCTGACTCATTACTTCTGTTCTGGCGACATCCCGACTGAGGGAAATCACATAACATGTAACAGTTAGTCGCATGGTCATGACTGTTATCTCTTAACTGTCTTTTTATCACCAGACCACGCGACTGAAGGTTAGCCTTAACTATTTGACTGTTCTGATCCAAGGATCACGCGACATGAAGAAAGGCGCAAGGTCGGAAGATATTTCGTTGACTTGCCTTTTCCTCATGCGATCACCCAACTGAGGTGGGTCCCTTTCACTCTTTAAAGCTTCATAACACAAAGATCAAGCGATAACCCGACCAAAGGAAAATCGCTAAGTCTCGATACACTTAGAGAATATTCTATTTTTTCACGAGACTAAGCGACACAAGGCAAAAGCGAAGTCGGGATATGTTTTTGCATATTCATTTTTGGTAACGCGATCAAGCGACCTGACTTAACCTATTATATAGCACATGCCTTTAGTGACTTGAAAAAGGTAACGAAGGAAAAGAAGACATGGCTAAGGGTTTAAAATGCATCGTTTAACATTAGGCCTTAGGGTTTTTGCAGGGTTTTAACAAGATTTTGACAAGGAAAAGGCATGAAAACCTACAAATTTTTCAGAGAACAAGGCAAGGAACAGGGCAAAACAGCAAAAACACGAAATACAACCAACAGCCTCAATCAATAGAATTTAACCTTGCAAAATGAGAAAACCAATTGAAATATATAGTATGAATCAAATTAGGAAGCATGCACATAAATCTATCACTTTGAAGAAGTTCTATTGGTTTATCCGAGGGACTTACTGTAAAATGATTAATGAAACAATTGCATATATGAAGAAAAAGGACTTATCTTTATTGATTATGGAAAATAGTACAATAGAGTTCACATTTGCAGTTATTGATCCATCTAATCCAGCTGACTATAGTAATAGTAATTCTTATTATTATTCTTTGTGTTGACCTTGGTATCCTTATAAGTATGAAACCTAAAAGATGTAAACAAGCTTCAGATCAACATGATGTTTCCTAACAAAAACCTAATCCTAAGATCAATAACCGAATATTTCAATTACAATAATGGGATAACCAGTTATCATTATTTAATAATAGTTATCGACCAATTAGGTCTCAAATAACTTAACAAGTATTTCTTAATATGTCTGTGAAAATAACTTAATAGATATGTATTATAATGATATTCCATTCGTATATCCATCCATGATCTTATTCATGATCTTTGCATGGCACTAGATATTCATTGTTGATGTATCTAACAACCCAGTTTAGTATGATAGTATTTTTGATATTATTGACTTTGAAACCATATCAATCATCTCTAACATATCCTTCATTTGGTATCAATGATTCTAAGTCAATGTCTCCGGGCATGTACATCACATAGGTATTTTTGTGCATGGTCTCTGGAATAAATTTATTCATCTTCCATTGACTGCAACCATGGTGTTTATTATTCCTTTGTGACCTCTTTTCATCATGTCTACATATGACCATTCATCTCGATGTCAAGAAATCTGCATCATCTGATTATATCATGTTCACCACCTTTGTAATTTGCATGGAAAGTCAAATAGTCAATAATAAAACAAACCCTAAATGAAATAGAAGATTATAATATTTTATATTCCATTTCATAAATCCATTATAACGTAATCGCCAAAGTCTTTTGTCTCTTTCTTGCCATTGACACATGTCGCACCCTTTTCCATTGCATAGTAGTTAAAGTTTGGTCATTTTCCCATCGTGCAGAGCCTTATATATTTCATCCTATGGTCACAGATCTTCTCAAATGCTTTAATTATTATTCGATCATCTTTACCCGATCGTTTAAGTCCTAGCCATTGATTTAGAGAATAGGCTAAAAGATATCTTTTAAGTAATCTATCATTTATGATGCCTTATATGCCTTTGTGTAATCTAGTCATTCTACTTGACCAACCTAGCCCCGACACCTGTATCCACGTCATTCCATCTATATACCTTGGCAGGCCTAGGACACATGTCATCCTTTTCACCACTGTGCGATGTTTAAATGGTGTGCATCTTTCAATAGCATCATTGTGCTCATCCATTAGATTAGATGTTAATCTGATTGGATGCGACTCGGCATAGCTTTAGTCAAACCAACTTCGTAGGACACGGGGCACTTGTTTTGTGGTGCCAAGTCAATTAAAAAGAATCTGCATGTATATTAGTCATGAAATTTCAACCATCGAGACTTCAATTTGACTGTTATCGATTATAATGGAGGTTGAGACCATAATATTTTTCCACCCTACGATGGATAGAATATTTTCTTGTTTCTTTCTTGCACCATCATGCTTATAGGTAAGCAGAAGGTAATTGTATGATCATATAGTTTCACGAACTGTGTGTCAATTACAATCATTTTACTTCAACTTTGACCTTGCTATCTTTTTATATGTATCATAGAGGAAATAAGCATAAATCAATGGTGCACAAGTATATCTATTATAGCTATGGATTCAAATAATATAGCACTTACTAAAAGATCTAGAAAATATAAGTAAAAGTGTAATATATAAATCAAAAGGCTATGGAAGATAAATAGATAAATTTTAAGAGTTACTTCCCTCACTAATTATGGATACAAATTGATTTGCAGACATGGGTTCCACCAAGGTTTATACTTCAAAGGTCTACAAGGCATAATCTTATTGTCTCGGAGACTTTGGTGACAATGTTCTTCAAGTTCAGTGAAATTTGCAGGCAAATCCAATGGCTCTAGTGGATTTGAATGTTTGAGTGTTTATAATGATTCTATAGGATTTTGTTGAAGTATGTGCTTCATGATTTAGCAATACACATTGATCAGAAGGATCAAATTGGTGGAGCTTTTGGTCAATAATAGTATTTTTATTATTATTCATGTTCTTGGCTGAAATAGTTGGTAAATCGTGTTGAGCAAGTGTTAAAATATGAAATCTGGGAGTTTTATGATCTTGAGGTGGTGGTTGTAGGTTGTGGTTATGATTTAACAATAATAGATGGATTTGAGTATGAGATTTGGCATGATAATTTGAAGAGATGGTGAATTAGGGTTGATGACCTAGTTCTTGGTATAAGATGATGAATTAGGGAAAAATCATTAGGGCATGAAAGAGGAAGATTGGTTGTGAACATCGTAGATTGATTGTAGAGAATTTGTGAAGGTCTCTTGAAGGCTAAGTTGTTTGTTTGAAGGAGTCAGAGTGAGTTATATCATAGATCTTGGTTGTGCTTCGATGGAACTGACTTCGAAATAAGGTAGATGTTTTTATCCAGTTCACAAACTCTTGTAGATCATTGTAGTGATTAGATTGTAAGGAAGTAAGCCTTCCTCAAGGTTGTAGCCTAAGGATTTTTATTTGAGTAGTGAGCCTAAATGCAAGTGCATTCTCTATACATTGTAATAAGGTTATACTTCTAACAATGTATTCACTTTTTGTGGGTAATCAGCTTCACCGTGGTTTTTCCCCTAACATGATTTCCATGATAAACATAGTGTGTCAACTTGTGTGGATGTGTTTTTTATTTGTATATGCATGCATGTTTTATGCTCTATTTATTTAGATCAAATTTAAGGGTACACAATTTTGAGGGTTTTTTGGTTTAAGGGTTTGAGGTAGAAGGTTTAGTAAAAACTAATTCACCCTCTCCCCTCCTAGTTCCTCACTGCCATATTATCAACAATTGGTATCAGAGCTTTGGTCCCTTGATGGAAGCATAACATATTGAGGGAGATTAGATATGAAAACTTACAAGAAGGAAAGACCTGGGTTTTAAGGAACAAACTACCCTAAATGGAATGGAAGGATGATCACTCATCTAAGATACATTGGAGAAGAATATTTGACCATCACAAAGAACTCATACACTCCTCCTACAGATCTATCTATGGAAGTACCAGATGACTCGATGAGAAGAAGAAATTTAAGTATAACATCAGAGAAAAGGAAGCCTTGCTAAGTGCTCTATTAGATATAGAGTATGAAAATGTAATGGAGTTGGATACTGCACATCAGATTTGTACAAATCTAGAAACCCTACATGAAGGTGATGCATGTGTCAAGAAAGATAAGTTACAAAGCCTAAAAGGAAGGTATGAATCTTAGAAAATGTCTTAGGATGAGAACATTAAATTTTACATGTTAAAGATAAATGAATTAGTTTGCAGCATAAGATGTGTTGGTGGTGTATTGGATGAAGGGAAAGTTTGTTTCAAAGGTGTTAAGATCTCTTCCTCCTACATACAAGAGAAAATTTTATATTATTGAATAAATCAAAACTAATGTTGTTGTGAAAAGAGATACATTGGTTGGTATGGTAAGATATCTACCTTTGAAACAAGTGAGTTTGGTGATTCTCTAGCCAAATTTGAATCAGCCTTCAAGGCTAATATATCAAGAAGAGACATGCATAGATCATATCAAGATTAAGAATCTACAAGGATGGTGTCAAACTATGAAAAAGAGCTTAGATACCTTGATGTAGAAGAAAAAGAGCTTCAAGAATTGGAATAATTAGTGGCAAGGAGACTATCTAAAGGATCTGGTAAGTACAAAGGAAAAATGCCTTTTAAATGATTTTGTTGCAAAAAGATAGGACATCGCGCCTCTGGGTGTCTAGGAATATTTCTTAAGTACAAGTTTGATAAGTCCATAGATGAGAAAAAGTGTTATTATGTTTTTGATGGTGAAGGAATCAATGATGATGAATTAGATAATTTTAAGACTAATGAACTTTTTTTGTTGCAATTATGGAAAATAAACCTAAGAATACAATTATGATGTCAAGTGCTATTGCTAACAATCTTGTTGAAAATTTCATAACTAATGTTGCTGACAATAGTGTGATCAAGGATGAAATCTCAACTAATCAAGAAGATGAGATAGTTCTAACTACCCAGAATGTCAAAGAAGACAAATAGACTATTGGTAGTAGGTGCTTAGATTTATTGATTAAAAATATGAACAAATATATGGAATCTTAGATGCATGAAAGTAGTATTGTCAAGAAGGAAGATAGCTTTGAAGGTAATAATTCTATAATTCATACTTTTGCAAAATATTCTTCTAGAGATATTATGAGTAATGTTTATGATGATTGTGTTATTGAGATGACAAAGTCTAGTGATATCTCTTCTAGAAATGTTTCTCCATGTAGTGTTGTTGAAAAGGTTACCCTTGAGAACTCTATGAGTTGTTTTTTTGAAGAAGAAAAAGTCTCAATCACTCAAAGGAATAAGAAAAATGATTAGTTAATAGATATTGGATGTTCACATCATATGACTAGTGACTAAGCAAGTTTGTGAAGTATGAAGAATGTGATGGTTGAATTGTTAGATGGGGTGACAACACTGAAGGGAGAATCAGGGGAAGAGGTATTGTTTTCTTAGATAAAGACAACACAATAAATAATGTGTTGCATGTTGTTGATTTTACTTATAATATTATCAGTGTTGGTCAATTAGTTAAATAAGGATACACCCTATACTTCAGTAATGAAGGATGCAAGATTCTTAATAATTAAAAAAGTGAAGTTTGATCAGGATCAAAGAGAAAGATAAATTTTTCCCATATGAATAATAAAGGAATATGTTATCAGATCACTCAAATTTAACAAAGTCAAACCAGATTATACAAATGTAGACAAGGTATCAGCCTTAACACGGTACTGCACCAACAATATCTGAATAAAATGTAGAGGACCTCAAAGGAAATTGTTGATGAAGTTGATGAAACAAAATAAGAAGAAATTATAGAGTCACAAGTTAAGCCAACGATATTAATGTATGAAAAAATGAATCCTTCAGAAGATAGTCATCTACTTGTTCAGTCTATTAGAAGTCAGTCTGATATTTGCAAAGACAAAATAGAAGAACAAAATGTTGGAATAATTTTTATGGAAACTTCTATTGAGAATCAAATCAAGAGTGGTTAAAAAGGGTTAGTATTTCAAAAGGAAGGGTCAGTGGATGTTGATATAATAGTAAATGAAAATGGATCTACAAAATGTGAAAATTTCAGTGATCATAGTCAGAAGGAGTCTGATGTCAGACAAATCAAGGAGAATGAAAGCATAAAGATAGTTGAAATAAATCTCAAATGATAGTATTAGAAACCCGTGGAATATTAGATCTATTTAGTATTTGAGATTGATTCTAGAAAAGTGTACCAAGCCTACATGGATGATCAATGTGTTGGAGCCATGGAAGAAGAGCTCAGAATTGAAAATGATCTTTAAAAAAAAATTTGAAGATTAGTTCAAATAAGCTTGAGGCATTTCTACTTCAAAGAAGGTCAATAAAAAAAAGTGACACTAGAATAGACAAGGGAGATTTCTCTAAGACTAGTCAGAACAAGTCTAAATCAAAGAGGAAGAAGAAGAAAAAGACCAAGAAGAAGTCAGAAAACAAGCCTAAGAAGTTTAGAGGTAAGTCCTTTAAAGATTAATACAAAGAAGAGGATTGCAAAAAAGGATATCTATGTTTTGATTTCAGAAGGGATGATCATGATCCAAGAATGTTTAGTAGTATGAAAAAGAGGACTGACACTCTTAAAAGGAAAAGGATAGATGAGTTGTATGTAATAATTTTGATCACATTTCAAGACAATGTACTGAGAAGAATAAAGGTAAGAATAGACAAAAAAAAAATTCAAATCAAATGCAACATATCTAAACTTATTACTGGAGGTTGCAAAAGAGAGGTAGTATTCAGAGATGACACCAAAGAATAAAACATGAGAATGAGAATAAATGGTCAAAATAGAAGAAAAGAAGAAGATAAGGTAGACAAGCACATTAAACGAAATATCAAAGAGAAGGGAAAAGAAAAGGATAAAGGAGACAAGGAACAAAATCACAAGAGGTGGACAAGAAGAAAGAAGAACAAAGCTACTATAGAAAAGGGATATACTTATGTGAATCCCAAGGGAAATTCAAGAGGAATTTATGCTCCTATTCAAACCTAAGATGTAGAAGGATGCATTATTCCAAAAAAGCTTCATGAAGATATCATTAAAAATGGATTAATGTATGGAGGCTACTACTCAGGGGGAATAGTATGCATGATGAAGGGACTGATAAGATCTAGAATTAAGCGTTTGAACAAAATTGCATGTAACTACAGAAATTAGAAGGATGAGTTATTAATGTTGAGAAATGGTGTCTCATACTTACTGGTAAGCATCCTCAAAAATTAGCATTTCAGTGTAATCTCTTTTAGGTTATGTTGATGAATAATTCCATGGTTGTAAGTTCGTTATAAAAAGCATTTTGTTATGCTTATGTAAAATTGTTCTAAGAGGTTATCAGTGGAAAAACATTTTTTGGTGATAGGGAACTTCATTATTTGATTGGTGTCACCGTCAGTGTAGCTTTGGCGATGAGAGGCCATCGTTGTATCGGATGGGTCAATTTTGTCACTTCCAAGAGTATGTGATATTTTGATGGTCTCTGGTCAATATAACCTTTACTAATATGAAGGCATCAA
Organism: Thuja plicata; assembly: GCA_018584345.1. Lineage (NCBI taxonomy): Eukaryota > Viridiplantae > Streptophyta > Pinopsida > Cupressales > Cupressaceae > Thuja > Thuja plicata. The sequence goes on from MU224554.1 coordinate 2,020,228, forward strand.
AGTATTAGAGTGGTGTTTGAATTAATTATTGATGGTGTACACTTATCTGATTGGTATAAGTCTCTTCAACGGATACATATCAGGGTATTGAAACCTCATTTCATCTTCTTTCCAAAAATATTTGCTATGTCGATGGAGTCACATCGATGTAGCTCTGTCAATAGTGTTTCTTCAATATACCTTGTGAGAGGTTGTGTCGATGGTCAAACTAAGCTCAGATGGATAAAGGATAAAAGGATAAACATGTAAAATTATGTATTGAGTTGTTTTGTATTTAAACAGTTGAGCAATCAACATTCTCGTACATGTGGGATATTCAAAAAAAGATAAATAGGAAGAGATTGTGACCATTTTGGGTGAGAAAAATGGATTCAACCATATGCAAGAAGCCAATACATTTGATAATTAGTTCTTTTTTTTTTTTTTCAGTGAGCAAGGATCTGGATCGTGGTTTATTCATTCTGCATTATGCACAAAATCAAAGTGTTGTAATAGTATGGTGAATTGACTGTAATGTTCTATGTTATGAAACTGAACTATATACCTGAGAAAAGGGGATCTATGAATTTATTATAATCATCTATTTACTACTATTAAAGTGATCTTTCTTTGGTGGTGGGTTTTTTACCCGTAAGTTTTTTCCCATGGAAATCTTCTATCTTTATTCTAAGATTATTTATTTTGTTTAAACTTGTGCATTCTAATGATTGTTAATGGAATGTTCTATCTTTAGGAATCCATTTTTGCACCTTTCCTTCCTTACAAGTGGTATCATAGCATGGCTAGTTGTGTTTCCTTATGGGTAGAACAAGTTTTTTGTGTCATTTCTGCAGTGGGATTTCTACACAGTTCTGGTAATTAAAATTGCAGCTTTGAATGATGAGCACATTTGGAAGAGTAGATGTATTGAAGTTTGATGGTAGCATTTATAAACTATGGAAAGTTAATATAGAATATTTGTTTGCAAATAGAGATCACTAGTTTTTAGTGTCTAGAAATAAACCAATAGGTATGAGACAAGAGGATTGGGATCTTGCAGATAAAAAAGCTAAAGGGTTTATTAGGCTTTGTCTGGTTGATTTTGTTCTATTAAATGTTCATGAAGAGAAATCAATGAATTATTTACAGAAGAAACTTGTTGATATTTATCAAAGAAAATTTATGGTAAACAAGCTATTCTGGAGGAATAAATTATACTTTTTAAAGACGAATGAAGGTACATCAGTAGTAGACCATCTTAATGTTTTCAACACAATTGTTGCACAATTGTCTTCTATTGGAATAAAAATTGATGATGAGGAAAATTGTATGCTTATGTTATGTTCCTTTCCTGACATGTGGGATCATCTGGTAATGGTTGTTAGAATTACAACAACCACTTTCAAAATCTAAGATGTGGTTGCCTCTCTTCTTCCAAAGGAAATGTGAAGGAAATATTATAAGATGGCCAAGGAGGCTCTTTCTTTTTGGGGAAAATTACAGGAAAGAGGCATAAAAGGAAGGAATTCCAAATACAAGTCTAAGGGGAAATCAAAGTCTCCTGGTAATAATTTGAAGGTGAAACATTGGAATTGTGGTCAGAAAGGTCATATCTGGAAGGGTTGAAAAGAGGAGAAAAAGAAAAAGAAGAAGAATATCTCTTCTAATACTAAATCTTCTCTAAGTGGCATTGGTTCCTTCATTGATGCCTTTGCAACTCACTCCCCAGACAATGTCTAGTTAATTGATTCAGGTGCATCCTTTTACATGACATCTCATAGAGAATGGTTCATTGATGTAGAGACTTTAAATCAAAGAATTTAAAACTTTTGTATGATAGAATCTTCAGCCCTCTAAAGAGGATGGTATTAGACAAAGGACTCTACACCTTTAAAAATACCTTCCAAATTTCATCTACAAACAATCACTGTTGTTCAATAACATATTAAAGGCCAAATCAAGCCTTTAACCTATTTCTCTTCTAGGTGTGCTAGGGAGGAAACCTTTTTATTAGGGAGTGAACATAGTTTCTGATTCCTTCAAATATCTTGTTTTTATTCTTATCAGTTGGATATGATCTTCCCTTTTATCTGATAACTGTCGACTATCGATAATCGACCCCTTATACCGATAAGCCTCTCCTTATGTTGATAATTCCTCCTTATGTTGATAAGCCTTCATTATTACTAATAGTGAATAATTTTTTATTTGGAAATACACACTCCATCCACTATTGGATTTGATCAATTCACTCCCAAAGTCCTCCTACACACTCAATCTTTGAACACCGTGACCAAGCACATGGCCATGCTTATTCTAGGGCTTGGTGTTACAACCATGTATCAATGACTTCTAGTCCCCAAATTATAGAATCTTATTATACATCTCCCTAACTTTCATTCCCCATGTGGTCGTGGTGATCCACCAGTCAAATTTCAAGTTAGGGCCATTTATGGTTGGAACCCTTATTCTTAACACAAATGAGTGTTAGACAAAGAATCTAACACCCGCTCCTACAACTGGATTCCTTCATATCCTACACTAGAATTATTAGAAAACTAGTGCATATAACCTTCCCACCATGTAGACCTTCAAATCACTCAACAAAATGCATATTTCCAAACACAATAGAAATTTGTAGAATACTGTAAAAAATAGAATTATCTTATTAATTCTCAACACCTAACTTTCATACTTCAATTTCCTTTTTTTCTCCTTTATTGAATTTGATTCAATAAGGCATATGTAGGCATCAACCAATGACCCCTAATTGGGCATATTATTTCCATGATATAGAAGTTCTAGGACATACTCTTGTTAGGATATTTTCCATGTTTTCATCATGCTTATTATGCTTTTCCAGATACTTTTACTTATATTTGATGTTATGTGTCATGCTACCACCAAACCTATTTTGTTATTGGAAATACTTAAACATGCTACACCTGGATGAAGATACTATATTACTTATTTTGGAAATATAGTTATGTCTTTTTGAAATAAATTTGATGTTTAAACATGAATAATGAATGTGTATCTTGGTGTCTATTATCATAAATGTCACTAAGATATGGAGTGTAGTGCACCAAATTAGCAATTGTTACCTTGACCAGGTAGACTGCGCCCATGTTCTGGGCACTCGACCCAGTCGTACAGCAGGTGCATACGGGGAAGCCTCAGACATAGCACAGATGGATTCAAGATGATCAAGGTGGAAGCAAGAAATAAAGGACCAGGCATCATAATAAATTCTCTGAGGAAATCTAGGGAAGAGTGGGAAGATGAATTTTTTGTCAAAAGCATTTCTTTCCTCTTTCATGGATCAATTCAATATCCAATTTTGTAGTTTCCTTTCATGTTTAGTGTGGTTATAATAAAATCTCCACCTATCTTTATGGTGTGACTAGATAGAAGTTAGATGTTTTTATTTAAATAAAGCCCCGCTCTTGTGTGAGAAGGAGGGCATTATTAGTTATAGTTTATGTTCTATTTTCTTTACAGTTGAAATTGTATTACATTTTTGAACAATAGCGAAAGAAGTTTTAAATCTAAAATTTAGTATAATTGAGTTTGGATACTCACTCAAGGGGGCCCACTTGGTGAGGAATCCAAGTTATCTAGATAGGATCATTTTCATATAGTTTAAGTTCCCTACATTTTGGTTTTATAACTCTGGTGTTAATACAGTTCCTGCAGCCACAAGCCACAGGGTAGTCCAGAACTTCCTGCAGCCAAAGAGGCAGAGTTGTTGAAACACTATGATTATGTTTTCCAATATTTTAAAGTTATAGTGTTCCTTTAAGTAATTTCACTTTTTCATTTCCTTTCCATCATTCTTTACAGCTTTAAAATAATTTCTTCTCAAAAGTAATTTACTTCCTGCTGCCATAGAATAGTTTCCCTTCAAAAGCAATTTGTTTCCTGCATCCATAGCGTGGTCTAAGTTAAAATCCTTGGTGCATATACTTTTCTAACCCATTTCAAGTAACACATCCCTAGGTTGATAAATTAAATGAGTTTCTATAAAGGAGGATAGCTCCTCGATTAGATGTCCAATCCCTAAGTTATGGTACTTGCCTAGTATTTGATACCTTAAATAGAACCGATCATTTTTGGTGCCGCTACCAGGGATGGTGTCAAGACAAGTATTTTTCCTCAGCCATTGGTAGATTTCAATTCCAGCATGTACATCCTTTTTAAATAGGTTTCGGTATCAAAAATTCTTTCCCTCCACCGCTGAAACTTTTCACTTACCTGTATGCATAGAAGAAGAAGAGATGCTCTAGGAAGGTACATACCCAACTACCCCAATAGCCATTTAGGATATATCTTTGTACCAGATGAAGATGAAGAGGAGGGTCAATTTGTGGATGCAATTGTCAACCTTCCTTTATCCAAATCATCATCATCATCTTTAGAAGGTGACGCGCTAAACATTAATCTTCTAGAAAGAGAAGTAGAGTTTAATTCATTTGCAGAAGCCTTAGCCAATATCAGAATCCAAAACCTGGACAATCAAGAAGAAAATCCACTACCTCTAGTCATTTACCAACCACAAGGTCTTCCTCAGTATCCACCCAAGATGATGAATCTCCCTACCTTTCCGTTTCCCATTATTGATCAGCATGATAACAACAACCTCAAGAATATTCTCTCACTGGCTCTTCCCAAATTTTATGGCCTCATGACCAAAGATCCAGGTACCTTTCTCTTTGATTTTTACATCCTCTTCCATAGTTATGAATACACCATGGATGCCCATAGGCTCAAATTGTTTCCTGCAACTCTTAAAGAGTCTGCATTAAGATGGTTTATGGGCTTAGGTCAGGATGTTGTTCATAATTGGGATGAAATGAAGGTAACGTTCCTAGAGAAATACAAAGAATACTGTAGGGGAAATTATATGAGAGGGGATAAAATTTTCAAAATGACCCAGAAGGAGGATGAAATATTAGAGGATTGTGTGTCGAGATTCTTGTTCAGCCTGCAGAAAAATACTCATCATCAGCTTAATGATGAGTCCCAAAAACTTCTATTTCTACGGGGTATAAATGAAGGATACACTGAGGCCTTAGATCTTATGGCCAAAGGAGATATCATCCAATCCACATGGGGTGATATCAAGAAATTTTGCCTCAATTACTTAAGAGTTGTGGCAAAGAAGGGTAGAGGATACAGAGCCACAGTAGGAAAAACTATGGGTGCTGGAGCCTCAAGGGAAAAAATCACACATTTCTTATATGACTTTAAGAAGGAAGTTATCAATAACATGGCCACCTAGTTGGACACACTATAGGTGAAAAACAAACATGAGGAGGTTGAAGCTATGCTATCATAGTTCTGTCCACATTGTAGACAGAAGAAGAGAGATTGTAGTTGCAAATTGGTTGCCGACATGGAGACTATGTAGCTACCCACTGATTACAAGCCAATTGAAGGGGATGATGAGAAAGTATTCTTCATTTCACAATGAAGACCATGGGCTCAAAGACAAGGTATGCCTTAGGACCCGCTTACTTTTACTGGTCCATTTTATGGTAATCAATGGCAACAACCTATGAATAATAAATACCCTCCTTGGACTAATCCTTAACCTCAAGGGAAACCTTACCCAATTCCTAAATGGAAATAACCCCAAGGGAATTGGAAACAACCCCAAGGGAATTGGCAATAACCCCAAGGGAATTAGCAACAAAACCCTCAGTGGCGTGGAGGTCAACAATGGGAAAACGAGTAGCAGGGACTCCTACAGCCACCACAACAACAATCCCTTCTTCCACCTCCTATAGCCATGGAAGAACCCCCTAAACCTACTCAAATCCCTATGCAACCTCATCTAAATCCTAATAATAGGCCATCAACATCTCCACAAAATGTCTATTCAGTGTATCCAAACCAGTACCCTACATACGTAATCAAAGACATTAATTTATGGTCTGGTACAACTCTGCCCACACCTCCTATTATAACTAAAGTAACTCTAGAAGAGCCCCTATCTCAAACTACACCATAGTCTACTCCTGTAGGTCCAACAATATTACCAACACTAGTGCAGCCAACTCAACCTCCCTTCCCACAAAGATTGCAAGTTGATAACTCTAAACCTAAGGAAGAGGAAACCTTTGACATCATAGATCAATTAAAGAACATCAATGTTCAGATTCTGTTGTTCCAAGAAATAAAGGATTTTTTCACATATGGGAAGTCTATCAAGGAATCCTGCTTTAAAAAGCATGGTCCTAAGCGAAAGGACCCCCAAACATTCCATGTCCTAGGTAAACTTGTTGATATCATACTTGGTAAGATAGTGGTTCCCAAGTATTCTGATCTAGGTAGCCCAGTTGTCGAAGTAATCATTAATGGGAAAGCCATCAAAAATTCTCTAATTGACCTAGGAGCTTCTATAAATGTCATGAAAAAGGATATCATGTAGCAACTTCACATTACTACCCTCTGAGAAACACCAACTCTCCTACAGCTTGCAGACAGTTCCACAGTCAAACTTGATGGGGTAGTGGAGGATATAGTTGTTGATCTTGAAAACTAGTCTTACCCTGCTAACTTTATGATCCTCTCACCTAAAGCCACATTAGGAGGCTATCCCATAATTCTTGGTCGACCCTGGCTTGCTACCACTGATTCCTTTATCAGATGTCACTCTGGAAGTATGACCATTTCTAATGGTCAGGATACTAAGACATTAGCTTTATATCTGCCAGCACAACCACAAATGGATTTTGCCTCACGAATATGGCCTGACATTAGAGAGGAGGCCAAAGTAGTCAATTCAGTAGCCCAACTCATGATGCTAGAAAGGGATCTATTCCTACAAATACAAGAAGAGGACATCATAATCACCAACATTTTGTGAAACCAGTATGGTCATGACTCAGCATCCATTAACTGTCTCAATCCCCATAGTTTCTCCCTACAAGCTTTGTACCATAATTGCGCCATCCCTTCCTTGCCTGTAGGAAAGAACCTCTACCACCAAGTGCTTCCCCATGAGGTCAAAGTGCCTCCATTAATAGATGCATCTATGGTAGAACTCAAAAAGCAATTAGAAGTTTCCCCTGATTGTTGCTTGCATATTAATAGCCAACTCATAGACCAGCAACAGACATCATTGACCACCCTGCTAAAAATTCATGCCATAGCCTTTGCCTAGGATAATTTTGACATGAATGGTTTGGACCTTAAACCATGTACCCACTAGATCTTCCTAAAAGAAGACAAACATCCTGTCAGACAATTCCAGTGGCTTATAAACCCTGCGTAAAGAGAAATTGTCAAAATAGAGTTACAAAAGTTACTGAATGTCAATTTTATCTACCCAATCTCTAATAGCCAGTGGGTATCACCTTTATTTATTGTCCCAAAGAAAATAGGAAAGTGGTGCTTATGTGTTGACTATAGGGAACTTAATAATTCCACCAAGAAGGACAATTTTCCCCTGCCCTTTATTGACCAAGTCCTAGATTCCCTCGCATGAAAGTGTTACTTTTCTTTCCTAGATGGATATAGTAGCTACAACCAGATTAGGATCCTTCCTAAAGATCAGGATTAAACAACATTCACTTTCCCTTGGGGAACATTTTCTTACTTTTTACTTCTTGTTGGCCTCTGTAATGCCCCAGCCACATTCCAGCAAGCAGTTATCAGCATTTTTGCTAATAACTCCCATGATTGCATGGAAATCTACATGGATGACTTCACAACTTATGGGGAAACCTATGATGAAGCATTGGTCAATTTAGACAGAGTTCTTACCAGGTTTAAGGGGAATAATTTGTCTCTCAATAGAAAGAAATGCTTCATGATGATGCAGGAAGGTATGGTGTTAGGTCACTACATCTTTATCGAGGGAATACAAATGGATCCAGCAAAAATTGAATTCATCATGAATCTCCCTACTCCTAGAGAGAAGAAGGATGTCCGTAGATTTCTAGGACATGTTGGTTACTACCACCGATTCATAAAGGATTTCAAAAAATTAGCCGGGCCCATGTACTCCCTTCTCACAAAGGATTTAGAGTTTATCTGGACAAACTCTTGTGAAGAATCCTTCCTACAGTTGAAGAAAGTACTTACACAGGAACCAGTTCTCAGAGGACCTAATTGGGCATTACCATTCCACATCCACATATATGCCTCTAACAATGTTGTGGGTGTTGTTCTTGGTAAAAAAGATGGACCCGTAGAGCATGCCATCTACTTTATGAGTAAGAATCTGCAGGGTGCAGAGTTGAACTACAGAGTAACTAAAAAAGAACTCCTAGCTGTAATTTATGTAGTGAATAAGTTTCACCACTATATAACTGGTTACCCAATATTTTTTCATACAGATCATGAATCCATCAAGTATTCGATAAAAAAGCCTACTATTCCAGGCAGGCTTGCCCGATGGCTCCTGTTGCTACAAGAGTTTGACATCACGATAGTGGATAAAGCAGGAAAAAACAATGTAGTGGCTTATTTCCTCTCCAGATTATAGAATGATGATGACCCACATGTCATAGATGACAGCTTTCCAGATGACCACCTATTTTCTATCTCCACTCATACCCCCTAGTATGCCGACATAGCCAATTAGTTGGTTACTCAAAAGGTACCACCACATTTTTCATCCAAGGAAAAGAGACTATTAATTGAAAAGACTTTCAATTTTTCTTGGGTAGCCGACTGTCTCTTCTACACTAGCCATAATTAGATCCTAAGAAGGTGAATTCATGAGGACAAGACCTATGATATACTCCATGCCTGCCATGATGAACCTTGTGGTGGCCATTTTGTGGCAAAACATATAGCCATGAAGATACTCAATACTTGCTATTACTGGCCCACTCTCTACAATGATGTAGCCAATTACACCCACAAGTATGAAAGATGACAGTGTATGGGCCACCCCACAAAATTTGATGAAATTCCTCTATTTCCTCAAGTAATATTCATTCCATTTGATAAATGGGGAATAGATCTTGTGGGACCAATTCATCCCCCATCAAATGACAACTCTTACATTCTGGTTTGTACAAACTATGTTACTAAATGGGTGGAAGTGCGGGCTATGAAACATGCAAGGGATAACAGGGTTGCATAGTTTTTATATGAGGAAATATTTACCAGATATGGTGTTCCATGGGAACTAGTCACAAATTAGGGAGCTCAGTTCACTTCAAATCTGATCACTACACTTATGGAGGAATACAACATTCACCATAGGAAGTCTAGTCCATATCATCCTCAGGTGAATGGTCAGGCCGAAATCACCAACAAGGAAGTTGAGGTCATCCTCACTAGGATAGTTCAGTTGCATAAAATAGACTAGATTATCCACTTACAAGAATTTGTGTGGGCCTACCACACCACATGGAAAACCCCTACTAGATTTACACCTTTTGAATTGGTGTATGGTAAGACCTATGTAATTCCCATTGAGTTTGAGCATAAAACTATATGCATAGCATTACAGCTCAACTTAAATCTTCCTGAAGCTCAACAAGAGAGGCTCTTGTAGCTTAATTGTCTGGATGAGATATGCAAGGAAGCTATATGGAACACCAATTCGATAAAGCTTCAATGAAAGAAATGACATGATTCACACATACAAAATAAACAGTTTGTTTTTGGTGACTGGGCACTTCTATATAACTTTTGATTTCAATAAAATCAAGGTAAGCTTACAACTCGTTGGCTAGGCCCTTATGAGGTTGAAAAAGTGTTTTCTAATGGTGCAGTCCAATTGTCTACAATTGACCCTGTCTGCTTCAATTTATTGGTAAATGGTCACAGAATCCGTCTATACCATAAACCCACCACTAAAGAAGAGTTCTTGCGGCAATTTGAAGACATTCCTATAGTCAGTGGACCTCCTCTAGCTTAAGACATTCCTACAGCCAATGGGCCTCCTCCAGCTGAAGACATTCCTGCAGCCAATGGATCTCCTCTAGCTGAAGATATTCTTGCAGCCAATTGACCTCCTCCCACCGACGAAACTCTTGCAGCTAAGTAGGGAGAATTTTTTCTCCAGTCATCTCTTTAAATTCACCACACATCAATCATAATAAAAAAAAAATTTCCTACAAAAATTCTCTCTCCACAATAAAGTCACCATCACATCACATCCCATCAATCTTTTCTTCCATTTTCACTTACGCGTCCCATCATTATTATGCCACCCATTAATTTTTCACTTTGCATAGGTCATCCGATCTTTCCAGATTTGGGCATTTATTCATGATTAAACTCCAGGTATGCCTTCATTTATTTTGTGTAAAAAAATTTATTCATTAGACGTTATTTTACATTACAATGTAATTAATATTAGTTCTTCATTCAAGTGTTGATGTACTTCCTAACCATACATGTGAGGACACCTGTCCTAATTTTTGTAGGGGGCAGTTTGTTAACTCGTTAACTCATGTTTTTTCCATGATAACCCTTGCGTAATCAATACTACGCAATCATTTTTCAATTAGTTGATGTGACAACCCCAAATAATGTGAAATTCTCTACTAATTTTTTATTTTTTCAAACCCAACTCATATTCCCAGCTCTGGTTTTTCAAACTTCTCTCTTGTAATCCCCAGAACCCTATACCAAGTATTTATCTAGCATTATTCAGTCTTAAGCTTAGGCAGAATACAGGGAAACACAAGAGGAAAGAATTGTTATTAAGGATATAGAGAACAGATTTTTGAAAGAGCCGTTTTCAGTTGCAGAGGAAGGTTTGAGTGATTTAGAGTTTTTGGAGTGCAGAGTTTTTCAGTAAAAATGGGAGGAACACCCATATGCCATGAGCTAGGGGATCATTCATCTTTATTTCAAGATCAAGCAAGTGTCCAGATTATAAACCGTGTGGGCTGGCTTACTTATTTTGTCAGGATCTATGGTTACGATGAGGCTATAGTAGTGGAATTCTTGTGCACTTACAAAAATGGAGTTTCTTATTTGAAGGGATTAAGGGTGGAAGCTTCAGAAGCATAAATTGTAGAGGATTCAGGACTTCTTGGTAAAGGTGAAGTGTTTCCGCATGAGCATGACGCATGAGCAGCAAGGGAAAAATTCTCCTTGCCCACAGACAAAGCATTGGAAACCAGTAAGCAGGGGGTGAAGCGAATATCTCTTCCAGAGGATTACTCCCGTCTGGTTGTCCATGTGATAAGGTACATTACTTGTGAAGGGTGATTTTCCTACTTGCATGTTGTGCATTTTAAACTATAAAGTCATTTACGACATGACCACCTTGTCAATGTAGCCAATTTCCTATATTCTTTGTTGAAACTAAGCTCAGAATAAGTTATAAAGGGGAAATTAAATGCAGCTACTCACCACGGGTTGATAAAAATTTTGGCAGAGAGGCCTTTATGGGATAGTTCTCCTATAACATGGGAATAATTTATCATTGCACCCTATGTATAGTTACGAGGTGAAGGGCCACAACCTAGATTACAAGAAACACAAGAAAATGTGCCTAAGGAAGATGCACCTGATGAGGACAAAACCATTATTCTGGAGCCCATGCATGAAATTCCATCTTATTCAAAGGCTGAACTGAAGCAAACCACTCTGGTTAAACCAAACCCTAGTCTAGGGAGTAGTCAAACTAAGGGTTCTTTGAATTTACAGACCCCACAAATTTCCCAGAGGAAGAAAATAGGCAAGGCAAAAATAGCTACGGATGCTGAGGAGAAAACTCATGTTTTATCAGAAAACCTTGTTTCTCTTGCAGCCATGCTGATGAAGGTACAGAAAACATCATAGAACCACCTCGCTGCCTCTATGGAAATACCTCCATAGTGAAGTATTCATTTGAGCACACCTTGGGTAGACAAAATGGACTCACCTGCGATGACTAGGTCATCTCCTAAAGATCCAATTAAGGAATCTTTAAAAGAACAACCATAAGAAGGAAGCCCAGGTACGTAATGTTTAGACATCATGGAAATAGATCCTGTGGCTGAGGAAAGGGAAACAAAAATAGTGAATTTGGAAACAACATGCATAGAGGAGGAATACGTTGAAGCTACAAATATACCTTCCTCTCAGCAGGAAGTCGATCAGGGGAAATATTCCCTAGTTCCAAACCTAGAAGAATTACCCATTGATGGGTCAGGCATAGTCATAACAGCAAAAAAGGTCACTATAGATACTTAAATTCAAAAGAGTCAGGTAAGAATACACTCCCTTTCCATTGACTATTTTAATCAAATGCAATATGAAAATTCAATGTGGGAGTTGGAAAAGGATAGATTAAAAAGAGAATTAGGTAGGAAACAACAAGAAGTACAGTTGCTATAGAGAAAACTAGATTCAGTTACACATCTAATTCCATAGTTGATAGAATGTAGACCCCCTCCTAGGGTCTACGATTTGTGCTTGAAAGAGCACTTCTTCATGTATAAATTGATGAGGGTCCTTCTGGATCTAGACACAGGCATAGATTCACCACAGGAGTTTGTGGCTGCATATGATCAATCCCTAGACTATGTTCAGAATTTTCTATGTGATCTTTACCTGCATAATTATGTTGTTCCCTCTATTAGTGATTGGAATCCTTTTTTTTTTGTTGGAGATGTCCACTTGTCCACTTTACTTTCTTGGTCTAATAATGAAATCAACAATGGGGAACAATTGAGAAAATATAGGGGAGTGGAACAAACTATCACACTACCCTTATGACCAGAGAGTGGTAATCCCTATAGGATGTATTGTGGTTGGATGGAAATAGTATATGGGATGAAATACTCTACCCACCGGAAAAGGATACTAAACAATGGAGAAGAGGTATTTGCATCATTTGAGCAGCTCTCTTTATCGAATGGGAACAAGGCAGCAGAAGGGTTGAGACAAAGATGGGAAAGATTACCATTGGAATTAAAGAAGGTTGAGCCTCACATCCTTATCAACATAAGAGATAATATACAAATATTTCAATGGTACATACACCTAGGAAGGCAACCTCATCCTGAAAGGTGGCTTCCACTTTCCTTCCAACCCCCTCTTCCCCTATGGCCACTATATAGTTGTATTGACAATGAGGTTGATGAACAACTGGAAATGAGTAGGGAAATCAAGATGGAATGCACCAATGGTTATTACTGGTGTGTGGGAACCTCTATGTCTGGTGAGACATAGGAAGGGGATCTTTGGGTACTTGCAAAGATCAGGAATGTTTCGGTGCCTAAGGACTGGCACTAGTCTTCGTAGGGGGCAAAAATGATAGGGCATATTAATGCCATACTATAGAAGCCCTAGGACATACTCTTGATAGGATCTTTTCCATTTTTTTATCATGCTTATTATGCTTTTCTAGATACTTTTACTTATATTTTTTATTATGTGACATGCTGCCACCGAACCTATTTTGTGATTAGAAATACTTAAACATGCTACGCCTAGATGAAGATACTAGATTACTTATTTTGGAAATATAGTTATGTATTTTTGAAATAAATTTGTTGTTTAAACATGAATGATGAATGTGTATCTTGATGTATGTTATCATAAATGTCTCTAACATCTGGAGTGCAGCGCACCAAATTAGCAACTGTTACCTTGACCAGGTAGACCACGCCCATGTTCTCGACGCTCAACCCAGTCCTATAGCAGGTGCATACGGGGAAGCCTCATGCATAGCATAGATGGATTCAGGATGATCAAAGTGGCAGTAAGCAAGAAAGGACCAGGCATCATAATAAATTCTCTGAGGAAATCTAGGGAAGAGTGGGAAGATGGATTTGTTGTCAAAAGCATTTCTTTCCTCTTTCATGGATCAATTCAATCTCCAGTTTGGTAGTTTCCTTTCATGTTTAGTAGGGTTATAATAAAAGCTCCACCTATCTTTATAGTATGACTAGATATTAGTTACATTTTTTTCTTTAAATAAATCCCCACTCCTACGTGAGGAGGGAATTATCAGTTATAGTTTACGTTCTATTTTCTTTATAGTTGAAATTTTAATACATTTTTTAGCAATAGCGAATGAAGTTTTAAATATACAGTTCAGTATAATTGAGTTTTGATACTCACTCAAGGGGCCCCACTTGGTGAGGAATCTAGGTTAGCTAGATAGGATCATTTGCATATAGTTTAAGTTCCCTGCATGTTGATTTTATAAACTCTGGTGTTAATATAGTTCCTGTAGCTACAAGTCGCAGGGTAGTCCAGAACTTCATGCAGCCAAAGCGGAAAAGCTGTTGAAACACTATGATTATGTTTTCCAATCTTTTCAAATTGATAGTATTCCTTCAAGTACTTTCACTTCCACATTTCATTTCTAGCATTCTTTACAGCTTTAAAATAGTTTCTTCTCAAAAGTAATTTACCTTTTGCAGCCATAGAATAGTTTCCCTTCAAAAGCAATTTGTTTCCTGTAGCCATAGAGTGGTATGAGGTAAAATCCTTGTTGCATATACTTTGCTGACCCGTTTCAAGTAACACTTCCCTAGGTTGATAAATTAAATGAGTTTCTATAAAGGATGATAGTTGCTCGGTCAAATGTCCAATCCCTGAGTTATGGTACTTGCCTAGTATTTTATACCTTAAATAGAACCGATCAACCCCAACTATTTTTCAAACATATATGACCGCTGGAGAAGTTGGGAGGTCAAAATGTAACTTTTTCAAGTCTACACATTTTTGAGCAACATTTTTTCCTAATGCATTTTATGCATTCTAAGACAACTTATGGACCCCAAATGGATCCAAATGACAAAAAACCATACAAAAACATATCCTAGACTAAATTTTGATCCTTTAACCATGTTTGACCAAGTGGCTTATAAGAGTTACCTACTTTTCAATTGGTCTTACAGATGGATCTTATTACATTATTTTAGATCCAATGATCCCTTAGTAACTTGAGGCCTTTTAACCCTGATTTGATACATCGTGGAAGGGGTACTCTAGAACTATACTCCCCTATCTTTTTCAATTCAAGTTTCCACTTGAGAGAAACTCCTACAGTTTGGTTCCATGTTTTCTAATTGTCTATTCATTCATCCAAGTGGCATCCAAATATGGTAGCCCTTTCCATTTCACCAAGTACTCCTTGTAATTATTTCTCCTAGTTTGTTTCACCACTTTGGAATTCAACACTTTCTTCAATTGCATGGGTTGGCTAGGGGGAAGATACTTAAGCCATTCAACCTGTATGTTTGCATTATCTTGCAAGGAAGAGTTAAAACCTGCATCACCCTTAAAAAGGGTGAGATAAAAAATATTAAAAATAGGATAAATGGCAACTATAGGTGGCATGGATATTTCATATGCATTCTCCCCAAATTTATGGATTATCTGGCAAGGTCCTACCTTACTCATCTATATTTTTGTGTGTTTTCCTTTAGGTAATCTTCCCTTGTTCAAATAGGCCCACACTTGATCACCAACTTTGAAACTAGTGTGTCTCCTTCTCTAATCTGCCTACATTTTATATTTCTTTGTATTTGTCTTTAATGTCTCCCTTACTTGTTCATGTACCTATTTGATCCATTTAGAAAACTCTTCACCTTGTGCACTTGTTTTCAGTTCATTGGGCAAGTCCCTGAACTCCATCACCCCTCAAGGATGCATGTCATAGTTCACTTGAAATGTAGTCTTCCATGTGGTTCTATTAATTGTATCATTGAATGAAAACTCAGGTTAAGGGAGGATTGAATCCCATGTTTGACCATTTTTTTTTTTCAAGCATATTAATAAGTTACCCAATGATATATTCACAACTTTAGTCTTCCCATCTTTTTGAGGATGGTAAGCAAAACTAAAGGAAAGGTTAGTCTCAAGATTCTTCCAAAGGGCTCTCAAGAAATGTCGCTAAAATTTCACATCCCTATCTGATATGATTAAAGAGGGTAGACAATGTATTCTTACCACCTCTCTGAAGAATAAATTGGCAATGTGAGCTGCATCATTAGTTGTTTCACAAGCAAAAAAGTGTGTTATTTTACTAAATTTGTCAATAATAACAAAAATGCTATCAAATCCATGTTTAGTCCTAGGCAATCCCAAGACAAAATCCATGCTCACACTATCCCAAGGTTTTGTGGGAATTGGAATGGGTTGGTATAATCCTTGGTTTTTTCTTACCCCCTTTTCTCACTGACATATTGTACAAGCTTCTACAAACCTTCTAACATATGTTTGTACCTTAGGCCAATGATAATGTCTCCTAAGTAATTCCAATGTTTTATCAATGCCAAAATGTCCTCCTAAGGTACCACAATGTTTCTCCTTTATCATATTTTCCCTCATTGAGAATTTTGGAATACGTAATTTACCCCCTTTGAATAAAATTTCATTTTGAATCAAATACTCAAAATATACTTTATTACATGCATTAGAAAGTGTGGAACAAACCTCATAGATGTCACTGAAATTGATATCTGTTTTATATTGGTCAATGAGGGAATAAATACCTATGCTTTGTACCTATATTTCTTGCACCAGATTTACCCTTGTACTAATAGCATCTGCAACTTTATTTAATCTACCCTTCTTATGCTTGATTATGAAGGTGTATACTTTTAGTTGTTACACCCATTTCATATGTCTGCTACTTAATTTTTCCTACCCATTCAAGAAGCTTAGGGCATGATTATCAGTAAACACAATGAAGTCTTTAGGTAAGAGGTAGTGTCACCACTTTTTGAGGATCTTCATAATGGAATAGAGTTCCAATTCATCAATGATATAATTTTTATTGGCTTCATTCAGTTTTTCAAAGAAGAAAACCACAAGCCTACCTTTTTGGTTAATGACTGCACCAATTGCCACATTACTAGAATCTATCTCCACCACGAAGAGTTTGTTAAAGTTAGGAAATTCCAAGATAGGGAAGTATGTCACTCTTCCCTTTAAGTACTCAAAGGCTTCATCTACCTTGGTTTCCCATTCAAACTTTACTTTTCTTCCTCCTTTTATAGTGTCTAACAAAGATGCACAGATATGACTGAAGTTTCTAATGAATTTTCTGTAGAATGTTGCCAAACCATGAAAACTTTAAATGTCTCCTGGTGTCTTTGGTGTTGACCAACTAAGGATTTAATCAACCTTTTCTTGATCCATTTTAAGGTTCCCTTTGAAATCAAAAAACCAAAAAATGTCAATTCTTGTTGGATAAATACACATTTTTCCAAATTAATTTCTAATTTGTGCTAATGTATCCTCCTTATGACTTGATCTAGATGTTCCATGTGTTATTCCTTGGTCCTTCTATAGATCATAATATCATCCAAGTATACTACAAAAAATTTCCAATAAATACATGTAGCACTTCACTCATCTACCTCATGAATGTGTTAGGTGCATTGCTAAGGCCAAATGGCATAGCAACCCATTCATACAAACCTTTTTTGGTTTTAAAGGTATTCTTCTACTCATCTTGTGGCCTAATTCTTATTTGATGATATCCTACCTTAAGGTCTATCTTGGAAAAGCAACATGCGCCTCCTAATTGCTCCAACAAGTCCTCAATTCTTGGGATTGGAAATTTGTACCTAATTATAATTTTGTTAATGGCTCTTGAATATTTTCATAGCCTTCATTTTGCATCCTTCTTCGGGGCTAGCACACTAGGTACTACACATGGGATTAGGCTCTTATTTATTATTCCTTTATTCAACAATTCTGGCACTTGTTTAGTCACTTCTACACTCTTATTAGGGGTTAACTTGTATGCTACTTTGTTAGGCAGGGAAGCACAAGTTATGAATTCTATTTGATGGAAAATGTCTCTCAAAGTTGGTAGTTCCTCAAAAAATTCTCCTGCAACTATGTCTTCATACTTCTTCAATATTGCATCTATCTCCTTAGGTACCTCCTTGTGCTCTATTTTTCCCTTAGGTTTTAGAACCAAGGCATATCCTATCTCATTCTCCTTCAAGGATTCTACTATTTCTTTTTCTCCTACCAGCATTAGTGTTGACTCTTTTTGTTTATCAACCTTAGGATCAAGAAGAGGCTTCATGTTGTATACATTTCCATTCTGATTGATTTTATAGGTATTTTTCATCCCATCATGTTGGTCTTTTAGATCATACTTCCAAGGGAGACCTAGGAGCAAATGAAAGACATCCATGTCCACAATATCACATAAGACCCTATCCTTATATTCCCCAATTGAAAATTCTACCCAAGCCTACTCATTGATCAGTGTTTGTTTCCCCTTGGTTAGCCAAGATACTTGCGATGGATTGGGATGGGTTAATCTATCTAATTTGAATTTTATACCATCTCTTTAGATACTAGGTTTTCAGTAGATCTAGAATCAACAACAAGTTTACATACCTTGCCATGACTTTTCAAATTTGTCCTAAAGAGATTCTTCCTTTATGGAGGTTCTTGTGGCATGGTTTCTTGAGTGATGGTCATCTTCATCATGAGGCACACTCCTTCTGGATCCAACTCCTTATTAGGTGAGTTCACACTTTGAGCATCTTCTTGAACCAAGTTTGTTCTTCTATCTCGTTTCATATTGGACCTAATCTTCTCAGGACATTTGTGAGAAAGATGGCCCACTTGGTTGCAATTGTAGTACCTTATGGGACCACCATTCCTTCCTCCAAATCTACCTCTTCTATTTGATCTCCTTCCTCTTTATCCTCCTCTTGGAATTCTCTCTTCTTGTGTGTTTTCTCTATTAGAATCCCCTTGGAATCTAAAACCTTGTCCTCTTCCACTAGAGGCTCCTCTACCTCTATCATTGGTAGCATTTTTGGACTATCTCAGGGTTGCAGAGATTCAACTTATCCCAAGTGTTCATTTTTAGGCCATTTAATTATTTTCCCACCTTCTCAACTTCACTCTCCACCGTCTTTGACTTCAAGCAAAGATTTTGGAATTCCTTTGTGTATTTATTGACGTCCATGTCTCTATGTCTTAAGTTTTGTCTCCTTTTGTGAATTTGTACTTCATAATCATCTGGTACATAGGCCTCCTTGACCTTAGTAACCATCACCTTCTAATAGGAAATCATATTCTTCCCCTCCTTCACCCTTTCTCCTTGGATGATGTTCCAATCAATTAGTGTTCCACCTTTCATATTTTATTTTTCTATCTTTAATCTATGATTCTCAGGGATCTCATCACACTCAAATAAAATTTCCTATGCATCAACCCATTCCATGACCAAGTCTGGGTCCATATTTCCACTAAACAATGACAGGTCCAACTTATTGTATGTGGTTATTCTAGCCACATATTTGAGGGCATTCACAAGGTATCTTTGTTCTGTAGGAACCTCTTCTTCTTCCTACTCAGGGGTCTCCTCTTCTTCTCCCCTCTCCTCTCTATGAGTGACTTTCTTCCCTCCTGTCAACTCTTCCTTTTAAACTACTTATCTCTTCTCTCAATCCTTGCACTACCATTGCAAGTTAAGCATTTTTTATCCTTATAGGCTTCATTTTAGTCTCATCTCCCTCTAAGTCATGTGCAGACACGATTACACAATAATTTCCATTAGGCTTCTCCTAATATTTGATACCACTTGATGCAGAGTCTTTCAATGAAATAGGTTGAACCTTTTGTATGACAGCTTCCTCGGCCCTCTAAAGAGGATGATCTTAGACAAAGGACTCTACACCTTTAAAATACCTTCCAAATTTCATCTACAAACAATCCCAAATGAACTATTACTATTGTTCAAAAACTTGTTAAAGGCCAAATCAATCCTTTAACCTATTGCTCTACTAGGTGTTCTAGGAAGGAAACCTTGTTATTAGGGAGTGAAAATAGTTTCCAATTCCTTTAGATATCTTGTTTTCCTTCTTATTGGCTAGGTATAATCTTCTCTTTTATCTGATAATTGTTGACTATTGATAACCAACCCCTTATATCTATAAAACTCTCCTTATGTTGATAATTCATCCATATGTCAATAGGCCTTCATTCTTACAGAAAGTGAATACTTTTATATTTGGAATTACACACTCCATCCACTATTGGATTCGATCAATCCACTCCAAAATTCATCCTGCACACTCAATCTTCAAACACTATGACCAAGCACATGGTCATGCTTGGTCTAGGGCTTGGTGTTACAACCAAGTTCCAATGACTTCCAGTCCCCAAATTCTAGAATATTATTACTAATCACCCTAACTTGCATTCCCCAGGTGGTTGCAGTGATCCACCAGTGAGATTTCAAGTTAGGGCCATTTATGGTTGGAACCCTTATTCCGAACATGAACAAGCGTAGACAAAGAATCTAAAAACCACTCCTACAATTGGATTCCTCTAGATTTTACACTAGACTTATTAGAAAAATAGTGCAGAGAACCTTCTGTAATCACCTAAAAATGGTCACCTAAACCCTAGACCCCCAATCTCAGCATTTAATCAAGAAACCCTAACCTTGATTAAACCTAAGTCCTAAATCAAACAGGCAATTATCAAATTCAAACTGAT